>CAIGRE010139107.1:0-15154 GCA_903798275.1 Fraxinus angustifolia subsp. syriaca
GTAATGAAAACAAATTTTATAACCCATTGTAGAAAAAATTATCACTTTACTGGACAATTTTCATGTAAAATAAAGCCAACAAACACAAAAAGATCCAAAATTTTAAAATTCTTCGGATGGAAAATTATACTAATCAAACACACATAATTAATAATTTCCTAGAAAACAAGTTCTTGACAATTATTTTATCTGAAATTCATTTTCTTTTCACCAATTTTCAACCATTGCAATCAAACAGAAAGTATTTATTTCAAAAGAGATGAAATGAAGTCCAATGGATGCCTGACATTTGACCTCAACCTAATGGCCCATTGATCAAGTTCAATTGCGTTAATCACCGGCTACCATATGCATGGAGCCATCATAAGCTTGACCATAGGCTGAGAAGCAGAAACCCTAAGCATGTGGATGTCCTGGGTCTACAAATACTAAAAAATTGACTGAATAGTGCTGATGTAGAGCTATAAATACCCGATTTGAGCCAAATTTTTGAGATATTATTTCTTTTATTTCATATTTTCTTTTGGTATGATTATTAAGAGTTTGCTATTTTTGGTAAAATTTTGATAATTACAATTTTCTAGCTATTTAATCCGACTTGTGGGTTATTTTTTATTGGATGAGTAATAAAGATTTCCCTTGTTTCTTGGTGTTTTCTCTTGTTTCTTCTCTATTAATTGTCTATTGAAACTAGCTTGTAGAATAATTGATATTCTACCCGGCGTTACGAGGTCTATGGAAAAGGCTGTCGCAGAAGATACCAATCATCTCTAAAATGCTCTATGGCGGGATATTATGCCTTGCCTTGGACAATATGTTTTGATCGAGGTTTTTAAAGGTATGGCCCCATGGCCTCATCGCCTCAGTGGGCACATGTAGAAGAGGCAATACCAAAGCGAAGTACTAAATTTGTATGGTCTCTTCTTAGCTTCTATTTAGTTGCATACCACTTTACGTGCCTCGTAGGTTTAGATGTAACTATAACCTCACGAGTCCATGGTTTGCTTATAAGCCATTGGACTTTGCAAAAATGTCAATAATCATCTCGCAAGGTAATGCATTTCACGAAACGAAGAATGTTCAAAGTTTGTTAACTGGGCGAGGACTAACAAAGTCCAGGCATGAATGTTTATATAAGTCATGGAATTTGAGCGATAGACGAGGTTCGGTCACCGAGGTGATAAATCTGAAGTGAAAAAGTCTCACTTTTTTTTTACGGACGAGGCTCTTCACTAGAGGCCAAATCCACTTTTTTTAGGGATGAGGATCTTCTGCATAGTCGATAAACTTGATTCAAGTTCGAAATTTGAAATGAAGAATCTAAGGTGCCTCTATTTGTGGAGTGATGGC
The DNA here is from genome assembly GCA_903798275.1 of Fraxinus angustifolia subsp. syriaca. NCBI lineage: Eukaryota > Viridiplantae > Streptophyta > Magnoliopsida > Lamiales > Oleaceae > Fraxinus > Fraxinus angustifolia. The sequence continues at coordinate 1,351 of CAIGRE010139107.1, forward strand.
ACATTTCATGATTCTCGAAGTGATAAAGTGCGTCGAGACGTGTGCCAATCATTGAAAGGTCGCATGTTTTCACTGCACGTGAAAATTGGGGGTCGCATTTTTTCCAATGCACACACAACGGTATGAAAATGGAATTGATGGCCTAGAGCTCTTGTGATTCTAAGGCAATGTGCCTCTACGCACACATGGATGACATGACTACATCTCAACCTTCCGTTTGATTTTTAAATTAGTGCCTCATCACTCTACGACTCAGATTAAAAGATGGGTGGACGACTCTGATTGTTAATCTTTTGATCTGATGGCTATGGTTGAGGCACCCTTGCCTATAAAAAAAGAGCGCAAGTCCCATTGCTACTAAAATCTATTTGCCTTTACAAACACTTGAAATATTTGAGTGAAAGTTGTGAGAATTTTTTGTTGAGAAGCATAACGCTGGCGAATTAATGAGATTTACCAATTAAAGTCTTTAAAGTTCATCACTTCATGAGGGTCAATTTAGGCAGGAACTCTGTTTTTGCTTTTGATTTTTGTAGAAAAGCTTCTCGAGGAAGCTAGCTTAATTGGTGTTTGAAAAATGACCTTCCTCATCGAAGAATTTTTAGAGGAAATATGAGAAAGATATTAAAATAAAAAATAAAAAACACCCTCCTGTGGAACGACAAAATGACACACCGAATCAAGAATTCTCCTATTCTAGAGTCAAAAAGAGGCCGTCCACCACAGAAAATATACATTCACAATTGCACTCACAAGGAATTAAAAAAGATAGATAAATGGTTGTTATAAAAGGAGACAAAAGTTGCACATATAAAATAAACTTAAAATATATATCCAACATCATTAGTGCAGTAAAAAACAAGCAGCTCTTGCCCTTTTTTTTCTTTATATCATCATTCATAAAGTAAAGCCAACACACAAACAACTGAACATTCTGTGTTCAAGGACAGCTCCCAGACAAAGGAGGTGAATTTTCTCAATCTTGCAGACATCACTTTCTTTATTTTCTAGACCTTTTAATTCATAAGAATCCATGGATACTGCTCAATGGGCTCAGGTGAGTGGTTTTAACAGTCAATAAATCTTAGAATTTAGTTTTTCTTGATTTTTGTTTTGCCTGATTAATTTCTTCCAGATTGTATAAGCAACTAGATAGGGTTTGGTTTTATGTACGTGAAAATCTCACCACAATTCAATTTTCTCCTTTTATATTCTTCTTTTGCCTTTTTTTAGCCTTTTCTTTTCAAACTAAGTTCTAACCAGTTCTTTAGTACATGAAAGCACTGCACTTTTTCTAAATTTCCCTTTTTTGCATGTGTGATAATCGTTAACCGATAGAGGATTAGGAAAAATGCATTATTTGTTATTTTTCAAAGTGAAATTAAAGCTACATACCTATTTCCTTTTTTTTCTTTTTTTAATGTATGCTAGTTAGCTATCAGTTTATCAGTTTATCTAGTAATCGATCCCAACCAGCTGTTACCGATCATCCTTCTGCAAATAGTATATGTGCATATTTGGTAGAAAGAAATTAAAATCTTATTAATGTTGAATCGTGTTTAGGAAATTGGAGCGGCAAAATCAATGACAGAGATAACTCCAAATACGTTCCCAAATGAAAGAAAGGTGAAGCCACAAAAGGACCACCCCCTTAATTGTCCAAGGTGTCATTCAACCAACACAAAATTCTGCTATTACAATAATCACAGTCTTACTCAACCAAGATACTTCTGCAAGACCTGTAGAAGGTACTGGACTGAAGGTGGTACACTAAGAAATGTTCCAGTTGGGGGTGGTTCAAGAAAGAGCAGAAAATCCACTTCTTCCTTATTGTCAACACCCCATAAAATTCCTGATCTGAACCCTAGTTCAAGCATTTCACAGTTTACCTCTCAAAATGATGGACAAGATCTCAGCCTTGCTTATCATGGTATCCCACAGTTTCTTGAATTTCCTAAAATTGAGAATAGCAACACCGCTAATTCTTTATCTTCTTCCTCCACTCCTTCTACTCCACTTTCTGCCTTAGATTTGCTGAGGACTGGAATTGCTTCAAGGGGTTTTATCCCTACTCCAGCTCAGGAAAGAAATGCGGTTTTCGCATCTGGATTTCCATTCCAAGAATCCAAGCCAGCCCTTGATTTTTCCTTTGACAGGCTTGGGATTAATATGTATGGCGATTCCAATAAAGGAGACAACGAAAATGGTGGAAAATCAGTGTTTCCTTTTGGAGCAATGAGACAACATATGAGCAATAAAATAGATCAGAGTAAAGGGCAGGAAAATCCAAATGGATACTGGAATGGAATGTTTGGGGGAGGATCTTCTTGGTAAAAAGAAGAGATGTACAAGAAGCACAAGAACTGGCACCCTTTTCCTCTTCATTTTATTTTTGTTCGTTCTCATTGTTTCTTAGTTGTTCGAAGCTGTGTAGAACTAACATAGTACTACAAGATTGATATGGTCTCTTTCTTATTTACTTCGTTAAAGTAAGCTATTTGTAGAACAAACTAGTTGTGACTTGAACTCGTATGTTTGATCTACATACGCATCACATGATAGTAACAAACTTAGCCTCCATTTGTGAATAATTTATAAACAGTTTAATTTATAATTGACAGACACGAAAGACGAATAAGTAGACAATACTTGTAGTTCATTGGAACATATGATTAAAAGTGAAGTTTTACTGTTTATGAATGATTTATAAATTTTGCTAAAGGGAGCCTTAATTAATCATCCTCTAACCATTGGTTACATGGGGTTTTGTTTAGTTATTACCCTTATAATTTATAAATATGCATGAAATGACTAATTAGGCTTCATTTGTTTTTGAGGAAATGAAAGATGTGAAGAAGGACGGGAGAAATCCATTATTTATGGTAGAATGAAGGGTAGAGAAGCAAGAGGAAGGGAAATGAAATTAATCTCTCTCTCTCTCATTAATTATTTGCCTTACTTTGTAATTAATTATTTGTGTTCTCCTCATGAAAGAAATATGATAATTATATCTACATAAGTACAAAGAGAAATTACCATATTTATAGAACTACAAATATGTGAAAAGGTGAAAAATTTCTCATAAACGTGCCCATCACGTATAAATTAGATTCGTTTTTATTTTAAAAAATTTGGTACATGCGCAATTTTTATAAAACTTGATGACATTGAAACTTGAAGTTAGGTCTTTAATGACAGATGAATTAAAGAAATAATTATATGTTGAGGTAAAGATGGCAAGATGATTGCAATAAGCAAATGCAAAATATAGCCTTGGAGAATGTCAATGATGAAAGCAATGGTGAATTGGTGATGGAATTTAAATTATAAGCAGTAATTAGCCAATTATAAGAAATATAAAAAAACAAAAGTTCACCTGCTGCATCAACAAAATATCTCACCTAATTATTTCTATATATGCATATATATCAACTCAGTCTGAACCGAAGGGCCCTTAATTCACATTCATCTCCAGTACATGTCAAATGTCATTCAAATATACAGAAAAGTTTGAAGAAGCCAATAGGAAATAAGTAGAGCGGGTCCCTCCAAAACACCCTTCTTGGCTCAGAAATAGTTACCGACTTCGTCCCACTTGGTTTTTACTAATTATTTACCCCTTGCGCGTGGTTAAAAAATAAAGAAAAAATTTAAATTTGAGTGTAATATTATTTTATTAAAAAATGTGTGGTTAAAAAGAAGACAAAGAAAAATGTATTTTGAAAAAAATGGTAATCAAATAAATACTTAGTATTTTTAGGCTGACATTCTTCATTTTCTCGTGTTATCCGATCGCAATAGATCATGAAAAATGTTATGTACCACTATACTGGTATAAGTAGTGGTGAGGTTTACCATTCATCTTGTCACTTGGACGAATTCTAAGCACCCATGCTAATAGATTATTTATGTATTAGAGTCGACAAATATCTAAGGCTTGTTTCTATTTTGGAAAAAAAAAAAAAAAATTGATGGGAATTAAGAGAAAAATAATATGCATCTTTTCTTCTAATAAGAATCTTGAGAGCTTAACAAAATATAATCTAACAATCGTGCACGGTCAAACTTAATAAATAGACTAGAGTGGTAAATAAGTGAATAGTGCTTTTAGATTTTTTTTAAGTGTTTAATTGAAAATGAAGTTTGGCCAAAAAGGAGGCTAAGTGGGAGAAGTTGAAGATGGTCTAGGGCCTTGGGCAATGGCAGGATTGAATATATTGCACTATTCTAAAGTTGTTTGGCTTCTGTGATATTTTTCTGTTTTGGTTTATTTATCATAGGCAGTACTATCACCACATTGAAATCAACCACAAAACCAGAATGCACTCTGTCAACAACAAATCATTTTATATTTTTTGCTTATTCTCAACTGTAGAATATCAAAACTAATGAGAATGTTGTCAACTACGTTACTGTCCCTGCAAGAACTCCATTCCCTCCTTCTTCAGTATTCATGGAGCCAAGATTCACGGCAAGGGTCTCGACCGCTACCTTGATAACATCGGTTCGTACACCAATATCAGTTGCATATCGGCTCATGCAGTACATTCCTGCTTTAAGCCACACCAACTGGACTCGGCATAGAGTAACATGAGAAAGGACGAAAGAAGGGCTGCTGATGGTGCACTGATAATAGAAGAAGCTTGTCTGCTTCTTCCTATGCCAAGCCAATAAATTGTCAGAAATCCCGTTTTGCAGTACAAAGATGGTTGTTTCCTGTGGGTCTGCTTCTGCCATGGTGCAAGTGCCTCCCCATACTATAGCAATGAAAACGGAGTCACTCTATACTCAAAACAGAAAAGAGAAACTTTTTGAAGGAAGCAATCCAGACAGGAAAGCACTAGGATTGAGCCATAATAGAGAAGAGGTGAAGACCATAACAAACTTTTTATCTTGATATTACCAGAGTGACTCAAGAACAATCTAAATACACAGAAAGTCCTTTATCTTACGTAGATTTTGAAAATACGCTCTAATTTTGTTGGTAGAATAGTTTCATGTAGATTGTCTTGTAGGGAACTTGACCAGCTTTACCTTTCAAATCCCAACAGCCATTCTAATTAAAAGATATTCCGTAGTAACAATGCATGCGATCCTTAGTGCACATGTCATCAAACTTAAAAGAAAATGATCAAATGAATCCACAACGATATCCATTTGGGCTCTAGAATTACTTGACCATACAGGGGAGATATGTGCATGCCTTGGTGTCACGGACCGCAGCTTTACATAGGCCCTGTGACCCTGTCGCAGCCGTAGTTTGTNCAATTTCGACTGCACATTATAAATATTTTATTTCAATTGTAAAATAGTTAGAAATTAGAAAATTTTAGTATGATTCTAGAGATTTTAAACGTCTACTCCCGTCATTTGAGTTTTTGTTCAGAATGCTATTATAAGAGATATTAGTCTTTCAAATATTTTCAAACTTTCTAGTGTTCGTCCCATACACTAGCCATTGTAATTTCCTGCTTTCGTCTATTATAATGTTTAACTTTCAATCAATCAATGATCAAGTTTATTTCAATGCATTTCAATTTCATGTTATAAGCTTTCTTTAAATAGTGATCAAATTTACTTTCGTCCCGACACGACAGAGAAAAGACGGAAGGTAGTCTAGCGGAGCAGACTACTGCCATACGGTGTCCTTTTCCGTGATAAGAAGAAAGGTAACCCGTGAAACTTGGAAAGCCAGAGTTATCAGTAAAGAATCAGACTCAAATTCAAAATTTGTCAAATATACGGAAGTTTATTTCCCAAATTTACCCTCAGTTATACTTTGTCGAGTGTCTAAGACAACATAATTCTCTTCTTATCTAAATTTAATCTCAGAAGTAAACTATAAGTTGGTGTCCGATCTTAAGAAGCCACCTCGGATACAATGTGGACCTACTTCAAAGTGATTAAAGAAGCTTCATTACTAGAAAGTAGAAATTCATGCACGAGAGGTGAGATCAGACCACAAGACTCGCCTAGTTTGAACATGCAAAGCTGTCGTTATTTGAAAAGATTTCATGAAAGAATTGGGAAAATATTCCTCAATGACATCAGCACCGTCCATTGCCACCAATGAAGGATATGAAGGCGACACTCTTTAGTGCCATCATGTGCACCAATCAGGAGAAAGCAATAATTATTTAGATTGTAAGTGTTAGAATTCGGGTGTTCTTGTTTGAAATATTGAAAAATTATAATTGAAGTGCACGTCAAAGAGAATTCAAGTTTGAAACGCTATTGGAGTCATATGCCAAGTTGAAGTTCTATTTTAAAAGCCCATTGGGAATTAGAAATTGGTATTGAACTTGAAAAAGAATTCGGGATAGAGAAAACAACTTGAAGCAAAAAAAATTATTTTTCGGTCAGATTGCTACGCTGAGCATGCACACCGCGACGCTACTTGTTCTGTTCCATTTTTCCACGTTTTCTTCTCTTATTTCGTTTTGAACTCAATTTCTTGGCATCCTACTTTATCAACGAATCTACTAAGAGACTTTGGACGTCCCATACATGTTCACTATAAATACTAGGTTTTTCTATACAATTTTATAAGTGTAAGAAAATAGATTGCTAGAATTATAGGATCCATTGTAATTTTCTCTCTTCTCAATTATTTTTGAGTCAATAAAATCTCTTAATTCCTCTATCATATTTTTTGTTTTTATTATTCTTTTACTTGATCTAATACTTCATTACTTGCCATATAACTTCAATATCTCAATCTGATGGTTAGTTTCATTACAAGTGGTATCAGAGTTATTCGGGTATCTTGCTTGTTTCACAACAAATGGTATCCGAGCCTAGGTTCAGCAGTTCCGCAAGAGCGTTGTGTTTGATTTGTTCGACGTTTTTAGTTCGTGATGGCTTCATGAAGTATGCATTCCGTTTTTGGATCGGAGCACTAGATTTTCGCTAGGCATATTAAAATGTGTGCAGTACTTGTACAGTTGGATTTGGATGATGTGTTGCCAGGAATTGACAAGATGCCTGCAAATTTGATTACGGATGAGAAATTATGGAAGGATAAGAATGCAGTTCCTCACATTCATCTGCATCTCTGAAATACTACTCTTCATAACATTTTGAAGGAGGTTTCTGCAGCTGCTCTATGGTTGACGTTAGAACAATTGTGCATGACTAATAATCTGACAAGCAAGTTGATCCTCAAGCAGCGTTTATACTCTTATCGAATGGCAGAATGATGATCATTGGAGGATCATCTGACTGTATTTAAAGAAATAATCGCTAATTTGGAAACTTTGTAAGTAGAGTATGATGAAGATGATTTGAAATTGATCCTATTGTGTTCGTTGCCACTTCGTTTTCTTTATTTAGAGACACGATCTTGTATAGTTGTGATACTTTCACCATAGAGAAGGTGTATGATACTTATATTCAAAAGAGAAGATGAAAAATTTAGTTTCTGATGCTAGATATGGAGAAGGCTTAATTGCTCACGGGGGTTCTAAAAAGGACATATCGAAGTTAAGTTCAGTAATCAAATTTGTAACTACTGCAAGAAGAATGGACAAGTGAATGATTGCTACAAATTGTAGAATAAAGAAAGGTTGGTTGCAAGTCAATATGGGATGCAATCAAATACTTTATGCGAAGCAAACCTCGCGGAGAACATTAATGGAGATCTCTTGACTATTTCTGAAGTCGAGTCTAAATCAAAGGAGGATTGAATTCTTGATTCAACAGGTGTGTTTCATATATATCCTAGTAAGGACTTGTTTACTATATATGAAACTGTTTTCAAAGGTGTCTGATTATGAGAAACAACGCACCTTATCAGGTTGTTAGAATTTGTATTGTCGGATTGAAGTTTTTGGATGGAACAATTAGAACACTTGGTTAGGTTCGACATGTTCTAAATTTGAAGAAGAATATCATCTTGTTGTCTATCATTGATTCAAAAGGTTATAAGTTCTTAAGTAGGGGTGGAGTTTTAAAGGTTTGTAAGGGTTCCTATATTGTATTAGAGAGACAGAAAAAGTCTCAGTTATACATCTTGAAGGGTCGTGCAAAATCTAGAAGAGTCAATCAACACATGTTCAATACCATGGTGGACATTCAGTTTGGTACAACACTTTTAGGAGTTCGTAAAGGGGTCAGATTTGAAGAATAATGCTCAGTGGAGTTCAAGAGATATGGATAATGCCGATTTACCACCATCACCTATGGTATCATTGTATTCAATTGCTAGGAACGGACCTAGTGGAAAAGGGTATGTGGATGCTGATTTTGTTGAGCACACTTTAAGTGGAGAAGAATGTGTACAATCTAGTAAGGGGTCTTCTTTAAAAATATTAGAGTTTGATTCTGCTTTGGGATGTGTTGCAAGCCCATTTTGGTAAATTATAAAACCATTATAATTTTTGAAAATTTGAGATAATTCTATAAAAGTAGTGCTTGGATTCATTGGAAGATGTGGAATATTTGTTTTGTTGGAGAAATTAATTTTTTGGTTATTGTTGAAGAAGCTACTTCATTCATTAGTGGAATTCATGTCAATGTGGAGATTATTAGAATTTGAGTGTGACATGTATTCTTTATTTGAAGTATTGAAGAATTCTAATTGAAGTGCACGTCAACGAGAATTCAAGTTTGGAATACTATTAAAGTCATATGTCAAGTTGAAGTTCTATTATGAAAACCCGTTGAGAGTTGAAAATTGGTATTGGATTTGAAGAAGAGTTTGGGATGGAGAAAACAACTTGGAAACAAAATAAAAATAAAAATTCGGGCAAATTGGCGACTGGCATTGACGCGGCGGCACCACCTGTTCTGTTCTGCTTTTCCACATTTTCTTCTCCTATTTTATTTTGGACTCAATTTTTTGGCATCCTACTTCATCAACAATTCTACTAAGAGAGTTTGGACGTCCCCTATATGTTCCCTATAAATATTAGGATTTTCTATACAATTTTATAAGTAAGAAAAAATATATTACTAGAATTATAGGATCCAATGTAATTTTCTCTCTTCTCATTTATTATTGAATCAATAAAATCTCTTAATTCATCTGTCATATTTCTTATTTTTATTATTTTTTTACTTGATCTAATACTTCATTGCTTGTCATATAACTTCAACATTTCAATTCGGTAATTAGTTTCACAACAGTGGGCAATGAAGATCATCTAGACCCCGGTTACAACCTCGATATTATGATGGTCTGACCTGACCAAACTCCTCAACCATTGAAATTTATTCGAGCAAGGCGGTGACATGCAACTCGAGATGAACACTGTAGCTGGACAAGACAAAGGGAGGCAAGTCCTAGCTTGAAACCTATATAATGAAGCATAGGCCCAACTAGGAAGTCAGAGCTAAACTTTTCTCAGTATTATTCTTCAAAATACTACTCAAGATAAGATTTCATGTTCTTTACTATTATTCCTACAATAAAACATTGTTATTCTACTAAATTTTTCTTAAAGTGATTTATAATTGCCATGTCAATTATAATCACGGTATATTCCCCCAATTCACAATTTGTAGCTAAATCATTTTCTCAATCACAAAGAAAGCCATATCATTTCAATAAACTCACAAAAGTCAATTGAACATTGCATTGTAGGATACTTTTCTCTGTCTAGAAGTATCCATCAACGAACGATTCCTAACCTCTCTGGATACAGGAGGCATCCTACCCTCCCAAACCCAAAAGTCAATTATTTGTAAGTTGGCAAAATTTAGTTTTTATTATTGAATAATATTATCTAACATCAGTGTTGTTGGAACACCAGTCTAGTTGGCCACAATTGATAGGTTTAATCAAATGAATCATGTGACATTACATTAAGTGAATTAATCATTTGACTATCCCACTACATGAACATGTCAGCGACACAGATTTTTACAAGGGGATTGGTGTTATTTCATGGGGTGATTAGAAAGAGAAAAAAAAAGTCATACAAATGCTGTCAACACGAGACTTGTCAAAGCCCCTATCAGTTAACCATGTGCAAGCAGCATTATTGATCATTAATGTCATGCAGTTACCACTTAAACTTGTTCTTAATATCAATAATACTAAATAACATAACCCTTTATTATTTGTCCACACTTTTAAAGCGTAACATGATTGTATGGATCCAATTGCAGCAAAAGCCTCAAATCTTTAAAACACAAACGGACTTTTTTCAAACATTTGATTTGTTGCAGTCGTCACCCTTAATATTTTCTAACATTGCAGATGAAGCCCCTTTGGACGGTTTCCATCCACAATTCCATCAGTTAACCAACATTTAATTTTGATCACATTATAATCAATTTCAATTAGGGTAAAATAATACTTTTATATTTACCACACTAAATAACCAAAAAGAAATGCAAAAACTGTACCTTCTTCTTCCCAAATCCACCCAACTCGCCGAATCCCCAATTTGAATCAATAATCCTTGGATCACAAAGAATACAAGATTTTTCACAAATGAGTCAATCACAATGATTGAATAGCCAAGAGAAAGTTTAGCAAGAAGAAGCACACTTTTTTACAAAGAAAAATGGAAGAAGAAAATGAACGAGAGGTTGCTGCTTTTCTATTCCTCCCCTTTGTTACATTTTCTATTTTAATGGTTGAGAGGAAGTGTTTCTTTTGTGGGCTTATAAAAATCTTGTTCACATTTAGTTGTTCGGTGGGTTGGATTATTTGAACATTGATTTAAAAATTTGTGTCGTTTTGTGTATTTTCTTGGAATTTTGGGATATGAGTTTCTTGATTTGGTTTGAATTTTGATATGCTATGATTATTTTTGGTATATAGTGGTTTTTTCCTTCGGCGGGAAGTAGTGGGGACCGGAAGAATGTAACCATTGGGGTGGGGGTGGGGTTTTTCCATTTCATTTTTTTTTTTTCGTTTTTTTAATTATTTAATGTGGCAATTATGATAGTGTCATTTTACCCTCGTTGAAATTGAGAATAATGTAGTTAAAGTTGAATTTTTGGTCAACAGACAAATCGTGGATGAAAACCGTCCAAAAGGACTTCATCTGCAATGTTTGAAAAGATTGGAGGGTCGGCTGCAACAAATCAAATGTTTGAAAAAAGTCTGATAGTGTTTCAAAAGTTTGAAATTTTTGCTGCAATTATCCTTGATTGTACAAACAATAATGCTAGTCTTTATCGTATCCGTTGGGAAATACAAATTCAGTTTTTCACGCTAAACTTGTATTGTTGTGAAATAACAATTCCTTTATTATTTCTTTATAATACGCCCAACTTTTTATTTTTCTGACTTGATATGCCCAACTTTCATAGCTTTCTCTATTATCATTTCTTAACGAAATAAAATGACGTGCAGAGTAGTACGTTATGCAACTTCTAACACATCTTGGAATTAGAATCTTGATTATGAATTGTAACGCTAATATTCGAGATCAAATTCTATACGTATGTTATTACTATTGAGGTTATTATGTAACATTTCAAAGTATGAAAATCAATAATAATAAATAAATATTAATATTCTTGATTATTGCCATGCTTCAAAAATTCCTTGCTCCAAATACAATTTGACAATGTTGAACTTGTTAAGAAATAAAAATAAAAACTAGCATATTCGTAGCACGTTAAGAGATAAATCATATACTCTGCTTACTAAAGTTGACCTTTTAAAATAAAATTCAAAATCTTAATATGATATTAGGGTCCATTAAATTCCAACGAGTAAGTTAATTCGATTAAGACTAAAAAATATGAACACGAGAATTTCAAAATTTGTTTGCTCAAAAAACGAGTTTGATGATTTTGCAATGATATGTTAAGGGATAAATTTCATATTGAATAAAAATGAAAATATAAATCGATATACAAAAGTTTTGGCTATTGCTCTTAAAAAAAAAAAATCGACATTTTAAAATGTAATCCTAAATGTTAACGTAGCTAACATGCCGTAACTCAAAAGACTGTTGTGAGGAATAATTATTTGAGAGAGAGAGAGAGACAACATAGGAAGCTTCGTAGAAAGATGCATACCGGACATATCAAGCAATATCTCAAGAGTCATGACAAATGTCTGGCCATGCAATAAAGCTTCCATTATTCCACCCAAACTACGAACCTTCCTCGAAAGTGCTACTAAGTTTGCAATAATCAACTACTTCAACATTGTGTGGACAACTTGATAGGCATATCCAAGTACTAATATCTTTGGAATTGGAATCTCAATCCTATAAATCTCGTTAAATTTCTAGCTTCCCCGTCAAATCCCACATTCGAGTTTTAACCTTTTACGTGCATTTGTAAGAAAAGAGAATGGAAACCAAACCTGAAGGAAGTGAATACGAAGATTTGTTACCAGTAATGGCAGAAAAGCTAGATGTGGAGACCTTTGTGGCTGAACTTTGTGGAGGGTTTCGACTTCTAGCAGACCCGAAGAACGGGCTGATCACATCATCGAGTTTGCTGAAGAATTCAGCAGTGTTAGGTTTGGAAGGGATGAGTGAAGAAGACGCGGAGGCGATGGTAAAAGAAGGAGATCTTGATGGAGATGGAGCACTCAATCAAACTGAATTTTGCATTCTCATGGTGAGACTTAGCCCAGAGATGATGCAAGATGCTGAAATATGGCTTCAGAAGGCAATTCAAGGGGAGTTGAAGAAATATTCTTCTTAATCGTTATAATGAATGTTTTTACCTTAATTTCTTCAAATAATTGTATGTACCTCTTTGAAATTAAATGATGGAAGAACTTGTGCAAATTCAGAGTAAGAGTTAGTTATTGTTATGCAATATCATTTGACTGATCTCAACTGTGGAATTTTGCATCTATGTGTAACCAAAAATGCTTCGGTTCCAAAAATTAAAATCGAATGGTTTTATTTACAAAATACTTCATGTTTAATAAGTGGTTTCAATTCTTAAAACACCAGGTTTGAATCTCCTGAAACACACTAGATGTTAGCATTTTAACTGGAACCAAACATTCCGAACCAGAACTGGTTTCAAAAAATGACATGAAAATGGAACCGAATGTTTTATATATAAAACACTCAAAAGTTTAATGAATGGTTCTATTTCTTGAAATACTCGGACCAAACCACCCGACATCCATCCTTAATGGCATCCACTTTCTAAGGCATAAGTGTTAAAAAAAGGTGTAATTTGTGTAGCTTAAATATAAAAATATTAGTTAACAATTAAAAATCTCAGTTCCTTCTCTTAACAAGACTAGGCTGATCTTTTGTTCAGCCATGATAATTGTGTTGATTGAATTATAAATATAAAACATATCTAAAACTAAAAAATATCTAGATGCAAATATCTTAGATTAAAATAACCAAAAGTCTAGGATCTACATCATGTTGGAATATTAAGATTCACGGATTCATGTTATATACATGGATTCATTATGAACGATTGTTTACTGTTGCGAAATTACTATGACAATCGATAACGTACTGATGAACAGAACGACGGGGGGTCGCCTTATTTTTTCAATGTGACCGTCGTCTCTCTTCTAGATGGGGTGAATGAAAACTATATATAATTTGGTATATAGGGGACCATAACGAAAAATATCTTTATATATTACTTAATTAGAGTTCACATAATTTCCTAATTATAACAATATTGGTATCTACTTAATTAGCCTATATTTATTAAATAGCTAATATAATTAAATTAAATATGTTGTCATTAAATAGAAAAATCGTTGGTTTTCCTAATCTCCTAAATTTTTAGGAAAATCATTGGTTTTCCTAACATTTTGACCTCCTACAATTGTGCTTAGTGATAAGGCTGTAAGCAGAAATCGTCAAACCGGAAAATCGAATCGAAACCACATTTTAGAAATCGT
>CAIGRE010139168.1:0-17959 GCA_903798275.1 Fraxinus angustifolia subsp. syriaca
ATTTATATAGACTTATTTTGTTTTTTTTTTACACGGATTAAGAAATTTTATTTAATGTTATTGGAACATCATTTTTTTTCCAAAAACTTTCATAGTTTACCTTCATTTAATTATCAATAACTAGCAGTAAATTATTATTAAAAATAGTAAAAAATAAGGGTATATTAGTAAATGAACAAAACAACACTCTTAATGAATAAACAAGACTATATAATTGGGGCAAGAAAATAAGGAAAGTAAGCATATATAAAAGGGACGGAGGAAATAATACTTTGTTAATTAGTGTGAAAAACAAAACAAGTCTATATAAATGGGATGGAGGAAGTACTAAATGACATGACCAAACAATTACTATTAAGGTGTGTTTGAACCACATTATTTTGAAAGAATGCATTTTGTAATATAGATTGATAGAGAATGTGTTGTTAAAAAAAAGTTATTGATGTGATGGAAAATATTATTTTATTGAAAAATGTGTGGTTTAAAATAAGTAGAATAATGAAAATGAAAATTTTAATATGTACCAAACATGGCTAAGGTTGGAAAGATCAAAATTTGGGAGTGAAAAAGGGAAAATTCATCTAAGGGTCTGTTTGATGGCTTTGATTTTCTTCCCCCTTTTTTGCTGTTTGAATTTCCATGGATAAGCCTCACGCGCCATTTTTTCTTGGAATTGTGGAATTGATTTTCTTGCCTTTTGGGATAAAAGATTTTCCAGTATTTTTTATTTTTTTGGCAATTGGAAAAAAGTTTAAACACAATGGTAAAAAATAAAAATAAAATCACTTTTATTGACAATTTCCATATTAAATAAAGTCAAACGAATGGTATTCGGCATGAAATTTTTTTTTTTGGCAATTGGAACAAATTCTAGACCCAACGGTAAAAAAAAATTATCACTTTAATAGACAATTTCCATAAAAAAAAATGAAGTCAAACAAACACCAAAATTTCAACATTTTCCAGGTAGAAAATAATTTCAATAAAACACAATTAATTACAGTTCTCAGTAAAATAATTTATAAGTAATTCAATTCCCTATAAAACATTTTCTTTCCATCAATTTTTCACATTTGCAATCAAACGGACCATTTTTGGACACCCGTCCTCCGTTAATGTCATCAATGCAACAGTGAAAAATTAGTACTTCATTTAGCACGTGAGTAAAATTATCTCACGTGCAGAACACATGAGGTCGGTGGACATTGAGCAATTATTTCCAGCAACGTTAATATTCAAAATAAATTCTGACTTTGGGGGAGAGTCAACTAATTTTCGGATATGTCTTAAGAATCTAAACTAGGGTTCTTTTGTCTCCCAATTTCAGCCATTGTACGAGCGAACAAATCGAAGCGATTATCAATTCAATCAATTTTCCCAGGTATGTTCTTTTTCCTGAGATATTTTCAGAATTACTATGTCTATTTATTTATCGATCTATCATATTTTGCTCAATAAATTTTTTATATTCCAGAATTTATGAATTTTGATGTTTTGGGATAAATTGTTTCTTGAAATCGTTGTTCTCATTCTTGCCCTTGTTTAGGTTTTTCTGTAATTTGAATGCGTGATGGTTGGTTCTTATGATTAATTTTCTTAGTTTTATCAGTATTTTTTTCATTTTCTTTTTCCAGAAAATTAACTAAAACTGTTATCTTACTGGTAGCGAGAGGATTAAGCCCTTGTTTGGTCCCATTATTTCTAAGAATTATTATATTGTTTTTCACTGTATTTATAGAGAAATTCAAGAAAATAATTCCAATTTAAATTTCCTTTTCAGAATTTTAATTTATGATAGCCCTAATGATAGTTAACTTTTGTTGAAAAGATTAGGGGTTGTGCTTCTTGATAAAAAAAATTCGATTAACTTGATAATTGGAAGTTGTGCAGCCTCTCTAATTTTCTGTTTTTGGAAACTTATGCTACTTCCATTGACATGTTTAAATTCAAATTAAAGTACTTTCTTTACATTGGTGATTGTTTCTTTGTTGAGAAATACTCGGCTTTCTTTGGCACATTTGGACATTTAGCAGATTCTTGCCATTAATGGTTAAAAGTCTTACGACTTATCTATCTTGATTATTTAATGGATTTGGATTCAGGAAATCCAAGTAATTATTGTTGTGGTCCCAATTGTTACCCTGGAAGAAGGATACATTTTTGGATTAGCCAAATTCCACTGTGGAAGAGTTTTCGTTGCATAGATTCAACGCTAAGAAAGAAACATACGTGCACACTGCACACGTGTAATGCACGCTCTTTCATTTATTTTAGTTTTCTTGGACATGTGGCACTAGACTTGTTCTTTTTTTTAAAAATAATTTCCTTCTTTTACTTTTGTTTCGCAGACCACAGAGCTTAGTTTGTCCTTTGCTGTTGGGAAACACTCGAATTATAAGTGCAATTATATTTTGTCCTTTTACTGCTCGTGATAAGAGCAGGAAACCATGGCAGAAAAGCTATCAATTGGTTCTTGCCAACAAATTTCAAGAGATACGGCAGGCATGTACTTTCAGGGCGAGCCTCATTCTTTTAAACCCAATTGGTATTTCACCAGGGAAGAATTAGATCTTTCTCCATCAAGGAAGGATGGCATCAGTAGTGAAGAAGAGTCACATTTGCGGCAATTATACTGTTCATATTTACAAGAGCTGGGAATAGAGCTTAAAGAGTAAGTGCAATTCGGTTTAGCTTATATGTATTAATTGCTTATACAGTTTGTATATTTGTGATTGCAACAAGCATGATTTTTGTGTGGTTCCATCATTGTGCTAAATGCATTTGCTTGTAACTACTTGAATACGATTTGTTTTGTTATCTTTTCCTCTTTCTCCCCCTTCCTTCTAAGATCTTGCCCCCTCTGAATTATTCCAATTGCTTGAGATGGTAAATGACACTGCATACGTTTCAGGCCCCAGGTAACCATAGCTACTGCAATGATGATGTGCCACCGGTTTTATATGCACCAATCCCATACAAAGAATCATTGGCAGGTAGAAGTAGCTGCCCCTTACCCTGTTCTATACTGTCTACTACAGATTATTTGTAATGTGATCACTTTATAGGTAGTACATGTTGTTCTGCAGGCAATGTTGTCTTGGATGAATGCATGTAGACTATGTAAATAGTATAGACCATTGTAAGGACATATTTGCTCGGTAGCTGTTGTACTTATTTAGCCTTGTTTGTGCCCCATTATCTAAAAACTCATTCTTCTTCAACTTATTTTCAACCACACATTTTCCCAATAAAATAATTTAACACGTAATCGCAAATTTTTTTCTTACTTTATAATCACACATTCTTCCAAAAATGGGGCTCAAACATAGGTTTAGTACAAGCACTGTGAATCATTCTATTGCAGATAATAAGTGATTGTGTTCTCCCACTATCAATGTATAGAAGCCCTTTGTATAAGATAAATTAGGAATTTAAATATGAAGGATAATGATAAAATGGAGTCTGCCAGTTCCCTTTTGTTATCTAGAAGCGAAGGCAGGGTATAAGATATGAAGTGTACTCTTCCTTAAACGCTCACTAGGCATGAGGCTGTTTTTTGCAGGCTGTTGCAAATTCTAGCATGTTCCTTGCTAGCAAAGCAGAAGACACGCCATGTCGTCTGAAAGATATTGTGGTTATGGCTTATAAGTTAATGTACAAATGGCATCCTTCAGCTTCACAAAGAATCAAGGAGAGGGTAATGACAATATGGTTGCTGCTTTTATACTATTTTTTTTCATTTTGTATCTGAGGACACGATGAATCTTACTTTCATTTGTTTTTTGAAGCAGGAAGTTTATGATAGGCAGAAGGAATTGATCTTAACTGGGGAGAGGCTTCTTTTAGTTACCGTTGCTTTTGATCTCAATATCGAACACCCTTATAAGCCACTTGTTGCAGCTCTGAAGAAGCTGAAAATTTCAGATAAGGAGGTGGTGAAAGTAGCGTGGAATTTTGTGAATGATTGGTAGTTGTCTTTTGTTTCACTCTTGATATTTCTAGCTTATAATCAGATTCATTACATATCATGATTCGCCCTGATTCATGTGGCATTATAATGTCATCATCATTTTCCGAAAATGATCGCAGAAGCTTTATATGTTTTATCTCTTCTGATTTTGACTGTAAATCTTTTTCTGTGTGGAACATTTAGGGTCCGAACGACACTTTGCTTGCAGTACAAACCACATTATATAGCGGCAGGTTCTCTGTACCTTGCTGTAAAATTTCAGAAGATGAAAATGCCTTCGGAAAATGGGAATATGTGGTGGATGCAATTTGATATTTCGCCCAAAAAATTGGAAGGTTAGTTATTTATTTGCCAAGAAATCTTTTTCCTCTCGATTTTACATCTTGAACCCTGAAAATAATTTCAATTTTTTACATTTATTGTATTGGTTGCAGCGTTAATTACATGGTCAGAATGCAATTTAACTTCTCATCATTCTCGCTTAGTTTAGACTCATTTTTGGTTAATTCTGCTGCGGATAGTCAATATTGAAGGCTGGGCTACATGCTGAATATTCTTTGCCAAGTGCCAACAATATTTGTTCATATGGTTCTTGTTTTTCTATAATTCCCTGATTCCCATTTGCGAAGCAGTGTGATCCCATTAGAACCCATCAGGCTAAGAGGTATACCCATATTAGCACAAGTTAATGCAGTTTCAAAAGATTAGATTTCATTGCATTGGGTCCAAAAAGGATTCATGTAGCCTGCCTAAGTTTATTTGGGATCCCTTTATGTTGTACAAGTGTGTAATAACTCCTGTCGTGCTACCACCCACCTGACCTTCCAACCCCACTCGTGAACTCCAACTTGTTATCTTGTGTTCGTAGTTGATGCATTGGTGGTTGGTACACATTTTATTTTCATCATGTTCTTAACCTGCTTCAGTTTCTTTATCGTGATTAAACAGTGATACGCTGATTGAAGCTGCATTTTCTAGGAATTTTGGATTATTTCATGTCTATAATTTTTCTTTTTTTTTTCTCTTATGTCGTTCTACTGTTGAGGTCTGTTCTTTTTAACAATTTCAACGGGGTCTGATTTTCCATTTATTGGAGCTCTCATTTATAGTTGTAGTCGTAAATTTTGCAGAGGTCATTCAGCATATGCTTGGATTGCTAGGGAAGAATAACAAACAAGCGTTACAATCCTCATTTAGTGGGAAATCAAAACAAAAGCCTAAAGAAGAATCCAATAGCACAGGATCATGCATTTCAAGTGACTCCATCATCAGGCAAGATTCAAGCAATATATCATTGGCAAACGCTGGAGCACTTGTGAAATCTGCAACTGCCGAATGCAGTCAGAAACAGACGTGTGGTTATGCTCTTGATACCATAAGAAATACAGAGCACCATCAGATTAGTGAGCCTGGTAGTGCAAATAGCGTTGTTGAGGATTACGACAATGAGCTGATAACAAGAGAATCTGGCCAGAAATCTGCTTGTGCAATTTCATTAGTTGAAAGTTATCAGAAGATTGATATTAATATGGCTCCAGGTAGTGCAGAATCATGCCTATCAAGCGGTTCAGTCGGGCAAGTTTCACACAAGATTCCATTGGCAAATGCTGGATTAAACTTGTCCCCTTCTGCAATTGCCAATTGCAACCAGAAACTGCCATGTCCTGATATTACCGTGACAAAAACTGAGCAGTGCCGGGTTGGTGATTCTGATAGTGTAAATATTTTCATTGATGATGGTGGTGACCATGAGCCAATAACAGGAGACTCTGGTCAGAAATCAGGCCTGAAGAAGATTGATATAATTACAATAAAAGAGAGAATAAAGAGTAGGAAACTCGAAAGGATGACTAGTAAGAAGTTCACAGAAACCATGGATGAGGAGATAGTAGATAGTGAGGCTTGGATAGAGAGAGAGCTGGAAAGGATATTGAGTTAGTTTCTTCTCATTCAGAGGAGCGGAAGAGGGTGTGAATAATCAGAAGAAAGGAATTAGGCTACCTATTTTAACAAGAAATGCAGCTTCAGAAAGATTCATTGGATAATTCCAATTCATTCTATATTTTTGCAAGTGTAGTGAACTGCATTATGCATCTTGAACCATGTATTGGTGCACAATATAGTGGCCAAAGTCAAACCAAAGGTCTTGTTTAACGCTCTGAATCTGAGAGGTCCTACAATACTTGTTAAAAGATAAGAACATTTTCTTTATAGGTGACAATTATTTCCGCAAGTTTTGGGTACATTCGTCTTGACGGTTTCTATCGAGCGCGTCCAGCATAATGGAAGGTGTCAATTTTTTTTATTTTTTTTCTGTGTACATATATTTTCTGACGCTTGGGTTTGTGTATATGTATTTTTAAGTCATAAATCAAAATGACATGCATGATTTTTTATCTCAGCAAGCAATTTGATCCGATCGAGACTAAAAAATGAGCACACAAATTTTAATATTGGTTTGTTTAAATGAATTATCATCTTGTGGGATATGTTAATTGATAAATTTCACACGTTGAGCAGCCTAATCTTAAAATATATTGGCTCGTTAATCGAATCAAAATGCCCGTTGAAATTTAATCGGTTCTAATGCCATATTAAGATTTGAGATTCTATATTAAACCGTCTAATTTTAGTTTTTAACCAATGTGATTTATTTATTGACATGTTTAATGCAGGAAGGTAAAAGAAGACGGGCAGGGAGTAAGGTAATCAAGAAGTTTTCTAATTCAAACAACATTCTGGCACGTGAGACCGACAAGCATAAAATAAAAAGCTTTTAGGTATACTCATAACACACTATTGTTTCGCATTTAACTCTCTCTTCTTGCTCTATGTTATAATAATGCACTTCAACGTCCCCGACGTGGTCTTTCGAGATCATTGACACCTGCGCAATGGAACGTGGACACCAGGCTAGATGGAATTTTGTTACGACTTTTATATGGTCAATTACTGATATATAAGTTATTTAACTTGTCGATTAATATTTTTTGGCAGTTTATATTTGAGGATTTTGAAATTATCGAGGGCGTGATAAAAATTATCCGAGAATAGATTTTGCGAAAAGTAATTTTTTTTTAGAATACTTAATTAAAAATAGAAAATAGAAAAAATCATAAATTCATATGAAAAATATTTTATTGAGAAATCGTGTGATTGAAAATATATTTGTGAAAAAAATGAATTTTAAAGAATCCATGTGAAACATGGCTCAAGAAATATTTACTGCCTAATTATTATAAGTTGAAACCACAATTCAAAATGAATGTATATATCTAAGTTTCTTTTGTGAGAATTTACGTTATGAGATCTGCAAACCTCCACCACAGGAACAGTGGAACTGAGTCAAGCCAAAGTCTTTACAAGTTGAGTACTGGAAATTAATCTCTGAGCCTGTTTCCTATACACATTACTCTCGAAAATGAATACAAAATTCATCCCAGTTTACAGTGTGTTCAACTACAGTACGGTACAATACAACCACAGTATGAGGTTCAACTTCGAAAACAAAGTATTCGGGTATATTACAGTAAGTCCCTCGTTGAGTCTCATTTTTCTTTGAATTATTTTCAACCATATATTCTCTCAATAAAATAATTTACACGTAAACTCAAATATTTTCCCTATTTTTTAACCACATTCTCCAAAAAACCATTTTTCTAAAATTTATTCTCCTAAAATATGGGGCTCAAACAAACCATACATTTAGAGATTAGGCCTAGTCCTTAAAGTACATCTACCAACATGCCATTTGTCGGCTAGCTCTTTTCTCAGGTTTGGGAATTTGCAAAGTGGGAGCATTGTACACCAATTTAATCCAAAATCCAGTTGTATGAGTAAATTCTTCATGTGGGATGAAATGGAAAGGCACCAAAGTAGTTTGATTCATCCGTCTTTGTAAGAAAGAAAAGTCTGATACATCTCTCTCCTGAAAGTTCAAATTATCTCCCATTTCTGCAAAATGGGAGTAAAAGTGAATTTAGTTTTGACAGAAACCTGAAAGGAATAATACAACTTATGTAACATGTCAGTCCGTGTATTACAAAGAGAGTATATTCACAGGAATACTACTATAAAATGAAAGATTCTAGAAATAAGACAATCAAACTATAACTAAAATAATAATCAGAAATATGTGTGAAAAGAAAAACAAGATCAGGGACAACATGAAACTATTTTCATATCCTTAACACTGACATGTGACAAATTACAGATTTATGTTCTCAAACATAAATAAGTGACACATATATTAAAGAGAGAGCAAGAATATGCAACTTAATTTTGTGCCCTCGATCACATTATACAACCTTAAATATTGAGAGAAATTCAATCAAACACATTAACCTCATCCTAAAAGTGATGATCTAAATTCTCGAACATAAACCCATATTAAAGAGAGAGCACGAATATGCAACTTAATTTTGTTCCCTCAATCACATTCTACGACCTTAAGCATCGGTTGAAATTCAATAAAACGCATCAACCTCATATTCTAAAAGTGGCCATCTAAAATTATAGGTTGCTACAGTAAAATGAAAACTCAGAAATTGCTGGACCTTCAGCTTAGCTTCAGTGACAAGCACAAGGGTTGGTTGAGCTTATACCCAACTCTGGTAATGATTGAAGGGTGTAGGATTGCAATAGAAATTGGTACCAAAACAAGCATGAAAGTGCTCTCCGAGCTTTATTGCCAGATTTAGGAGCATAACACTGGAGATATTCATTTGAGTGACAGAAGGTTTGTTCAGATCAAAATTGTGACGATGAGAAGAAACAACAGGCGGTCAAGTTTGCATTTGTTTAAGGTAAGGAGCAAATCTGGATTGAAGATGATTTTGATCTATTTCCGCTGTACTTTAAGCAGATATACATTTATTTCCCGATCTGAGCATCCGTTAAGAATAATAACAATAAAGTAAATAAAATCCGGCTAATAGCTTAATTTCAACTGAAGAAAAGTCATGTCTGCATAACTTTTTGAGGGGAGGGAGAGAGAGAGAGCAGTCGACAGTTCCAAGTACTCAAACAGAAGAGCTCAACATAGGCAGTAGACAGTAAATTGGGATGCTAAAATCAGATGCTGATGAAGTCCCAAACCGTAACCGTAGATGCTATGGCATGCCAAGCTCATCTATTATTCAAGCAGAAATGTGAAAGCAGTTTAAAGGATTAAAATTACCAGCATTTTGATATTGGAAGCATGTTCACAGCATTCAATTAATTTGAGGAGTTTCCTTGATGCTCTCCCTATTTTCAACTGGCAGCTCTCTTCATCTGGACATAGCAGCTGACTATCTGCTGATCTAACTTGTAGTAGTGTTCCATTTTCTTCAATGGTTTCATGTCCAGGTCGATAAAAGATGCCTAGCAAATTACCATCTCAATTAGCCATCTAAATTTCATCTCAATGAGCCATGAATGAAATGAGAATAAATACAGTGTGTAAAGATAATAATAAAACTACTGAAATTTTCAACTTGGAAAATTACATTTATTTTCTTACACATTTACCAATATCAGTGACGTTTATAAAGAAAGCAACAGTAGATAAAGTAGTTTCCATGTGATACCTATATGACCTAATGATCATTAGGTCCACATGACAATATGCAGTACCCTGAAAATCAATATGCAATAAAAGCTTTTCTGCATAATTATTCATGTCTTATGAGATAAATTTCTGTATTTTAGAAAAACAGAGAAAATATAACATGGAAGAACTAAATCTAATAATGTAATTAACATGATTTCATCTCAATAAATAATGCCAATAATTTTACGGACAAAAGTTACCTCTGAGTTGTTGAAGATTTTTGTAGAAAAAGGAAATGTGTACTTTTAACGAAAGGTCAATTCATAAAAAATTTAATCTCATTTGATGCTCAAAAGCACCCATTTTATTTCTAGAAGATAATAATTAATAATTATCTTGAAGAAGTTGTTCACCTTGTAATCAAAAATTTGATTGGTTGATTCTAGATTGACAGTGCTACACGAAGACTACAGGTCCCTGTTTTCTCTGGATTTGAAACTAATCATCATACTTGAGTCCTTGGCAGTAGCAGATATCAAGTAGTCCCTCACAAGTTTTAACCTTTGATCCCTTGGAATTGAATGCAGAGATGCATATCTTTCCTTTACACCTTTCTGTCTACAGACCATACAAGGCTGAGAAACAATATCATAGTATGAATGTATTGCCCCTTCAATGTCAATAATATCAAGCTTCTGGACTTCAAGAAGAAGACTTAATAAATCCTGACTGGAAAACCGACTCAGTAACAAGCTCGAGGAAATATTTTGTGCGCATCCCATCTTCCGCCCGAATTACATGCTTCAGTGCATAATCAAATTCTTGGTCAACCATACAAGTTGTAGTGTCTGCACCACCACCCAAGCCTCCAAAAATAAGCAAACCATTTAAGAAAACCCGGAAATTGTTTTGAGTGAGGAAGAGGGACGTTATTGCATTTTCTACTCTGTCCTTCGATCCACAAAACACATCCAGTGGATCATATTTACTTATTTGTGATTTCTGGTACAGAACCATGTGAAATTTATCTATATTAATAATATGTTCATAGAAACTTGTGTATAGCTATAAATGTAATAATATCAAGAAATGTGAATAAAGAACTTGAAATATTGCGATTAGAAATCCATCAAAATGACTATTGAGAGGGAAGAACATATCTAAGAACTAATAATACCTTTCCTTGATTCAATTTCAGAGCCTGGTGCATTTCAAAACGAGTTATACTTCTCTTCACAGCATTTTCTGGCCCTATAAATTCTGAAATAGGAAGAAATCCGCATTTGGGCTGCTGAAGAGAAGAAGCAACAGGAGTGTTTTTTATTTTAAATAATTATTAAGTATACATCTCAGATAGAATAACATAATACCATGGAGAGATGTATATAATACGAATATCACAAGAAGCACCTTTATCTCAACAGACACGCAGAAGTCATCTTTGATAATACCTGGGACTGAAAATTTACACCATTAGCAAATCGTTTATGCAACATAAGGCACTAACTTTATGTGAGCAACATTGCCGAGCAGTATTCCATGCATTTCTTTAGTATTCCAGTTACAATTTTCTTGGTCGTGTTCTTACAAAGCTAGGGCACACATTAAAATTTTTATTTTTATTCTTCTACTTATTTTCAACCACACATTCTTCAATAAATAATATTTTGCATCATATCAATAACTTTTCTTTTTTTTTTCAACCACACATTATCCATCAATCTAGTATTCCAAAATACATTCTTTCAAAATAATGTGCTCAAACACACCCTAGGA
The DNA here is from genome assembly GCA_903798275.1 of Fraxinus angustifolia subsp. syriaca. Taxonomy (NCBI): domain Eukaryota; kingdom Viridiplantae; phylum Streptophyta; class Magnoliopsida; order Lamiales; family Oleaceae; genus Fraxinus; species Fraxinus angustifolia. Next base: position 11,280 of record CAIGRE010139168.1, read on the forward strand.
AGATGTTCTTTCACTCAACTACATTGGTTACATAGAATACATCAGTATACAACTATCTGAGGCATTACTTATTTTCACACCTATACAAGCTTTGCCCACATAGGTAGATATCAATGAAGAAACATTCTGTACAGCTGTACGACAATTTAATTTTTCCCAAAAAAAAAAAAAGACATTTCGTAGCAAAACAGATGGGAAAGAGGTATCTTTCTAAAGCAGAAAAAAAATGCAACAGAGATTTAATTTGAACTTTTAAAATCCAATATTATAAATTTCTTCACACAAGGTCACGACTTTTTCAGAGCATATAATTTACAGAAATATGTGATGCTCATGAACACTAAATTGAGGTTAGCAAGAGCAAGATACATCTTTTAAAAGCATGTTAGAAGATAATTTATACCATGAGGGAAAACTGAATGATCAGCAACCAAAAGAACAGAATCACATAGGGGATTAACTTTGGCAGCATTAACCCTCCAAGAAGGACGCTGACAAAGACATTTATTTTCAACTACCTCCAAAAATTCTCTGGTCACAAGAACACGAATCTGCCAATTGCACAAAACAAGATCCAAAGTCTCAGTTATCCTGGCTATGCTGATTATTTTTGAACTAGGGTTATGCTTCGGGCCAGGCGCCCCCCAATAGGGGTCGCCATTTGTCCATTATGGCACCCATAAAGTAAAATATTATGTACAAATAGAATTTTCCTTTGAACTATGATATTGATTACAAAACAAACCCATCGTATATTTTCACGTTTCATTCATTAGACGACAATTTATTCATCAGTCAACTGTTATATTTGAAGCGAGGAGACATAATAAACCTTTTATTCCATCTCACTCCCCAAAACAGCCAGAATAGAGGGTTAATTGATCTGAATATGAGAATGGTCATTCTGCTCTTACCAAGCAGGAATGCCTCCTATGGAGGGAACTTGAAGGCCTCGTTTCAGCATCTACGCAAGAAATTGCAGAGCATTTATATGTGCAGCAAGTAATGTGCCCATTGTTGGGTTCCAAACATGTTGATGCTGGGGTAATTTGTTATTGCCTTGTTGGTTCTGAAGCAATGTTTTTTTTGCAGTTATATCAAGTCCTTATCCCACCTTGATTTTTGTTTCTTTCAATATACCTTATGATCATTACCATCCTCGTGATCTTTAAATATGCTCAATTGAAAATTATACTGCTACATTTTGCCTTATTGATATACTGCTCACTTATCCAGGAGGCACTGTTAGTTAGTTATCCTTGTCACTGTTCATCAACTATTTTATCTGAACTTACCACACCATGTGCTTCTTACTCTTCCAATGACGACTTGGTGAGATTTCCACTTAGCTGATATAGTTTGTAACATGCTCTAATGAGGCATAAACTCCAGTTTGTTATTGTGTTGCAAATTATATGTCCATTCTTTGGAACTTTTTGTATCCGTAGAACTTTTCCAACCTAGATGGGATATAAAATGTTGGAATTCAGAAATTAGTATACCTAAACTATTTATTCATAACAAAAACTTCACAGTTCAATGTTCTTTCTATGTGTTCCATACTTTATTTAGAGTATAATGTAATTTCATATTGGTCTTTAATCCAACAAAAAGATTCTCCCTCAGGTGAAACAAATTAATGATTGAGCTAATTACTCTTCTAGTGCTTAGAAGAGCTTTTGCCTCCCTCTTACATGTGCTCATTTCATTTATCAATTTTTAACAACAGTCTCCATTCAATATTTGAAACATGGAGCATTCCTATTTTTTTCATTTTCACTTTCTCCCAAAATATTTATTATCACCAGAGTTGTTCACAAGAAGGCATCTCCAGAAGACCACTTCCCCTGATAAGCCTATGTCCAGTTCGGTTAACGTTGTATAAATAATTATAATTACTTGAATGATCAATTGTTGGAAGCAGAAAAATTATGCATTTCACTAAAAAATGTAAAAAGTAAATCAGTTTTTCCTGGTCAAAGTAGTAACAATAAATAACTAAAAAAGGGTCTTTCACTCATAAAATTGAAGAGATTAAACCCAGTATTGATTCACTATATATCAAGGTAGATACCTTAAACTCTACAGAATAAGAAAAAATAAAACCCAAAATTAATCAATTCAATAGTAGGTAAGAGGAAAAAGAAAAAGAGAACATACAAAATCAGGGGACTTTCCACAATGAGCAAGAACCAGATTGACAGCGCCTTCTCCTCTATACGCCCATTCCAGAGCGTCTTTTGCCTGTAACGCCACCGCCATCCACTGCCTACAAAAAATACATTAGCATATTCAACATGGAGAGGAATATATACATACATATGCAACATAAATGTAATTCTGAGTATACCTGAATTCGGTAACTTGGAATGCAGTTAGAAGGCAGTGGAAATTTATCTGTTTAGAGAGAGAGAGAGAGGGAAGGTCGATGGTTTGACTAGCTGCACTGTGTGGTAGCTTCAGGATCGGACTTGAGATTTTGAGTCCTAAGTCAAACTTCAAAAGTTGGCCCTCAAGTAGTTGTCTTTTATTCAGCCAATCCCTGGAAAATAAGCTCAAAAATTAAAGGATACTATACTTTGTTGGCCTTTTTGTTGTTTGACCCACTCAACTAACACAAATTTTGTCAAATGTTACGATAATCACGTGGTCTACAAACGTGAGCTTCAAAGACGAGAGGTATTTATTTATATAAACCAAACCAAATATCAGCAGCAAAAGATCAAGGATGAACCAGAACCACTTCCAATGCAGCAGAATTGACTAGAGTCTACAGTACCACTTATGCTTAGAAAGTGAAAATGCAAATATCTTCTACTAATATCAACCGTGCATACATCTTGTTTTAATGATCAAACCTATCTAATCAAACAGAAACACAATAAAAATTAGCAACACAATCCAAGTGATGCAATGCAGCCCAAACAAAGAAATACAACAAAGGTTAATAAACAAAAGAGAAGCAGAAAACAACAATCCCAAGATATTCTTCCGCCCGAAGTTAGCGCAATGTCAAAATTCTACATCTGCAAAAGGAAATGATGGAATTCCAACAACAAAACCAAGAATTAGCTACAAATACAGTCATATTTCTATCAAATTCAACACAATTATTCATCTAGGGACATTATCTCAGTCAAATCTATAAAACATATTCTATTCAAAGCTAACCCAATGTAAAATTCGATATAGAGCAATGAGAATTAGAAACAAACACAAGTATTGCAATATGCATTGCCCATACAAAGATATAGAACAAAACAAGTACTATTAAAGATATCTCCGAATTGAATAAAAAATTACCAAAATAGTCTACTACCTTGGGGATGAGATCGAGGAGGTTTACACAAATTGGGTGGAAAACCACAAAGACTACACTGTACTAATACTTACATTGCTGAAGCACACTCACCTGAATAATTGCAGTGATGAGCAGGGGCAGGGTCAAGAAGGGCTAATTCAGGACCGGATCCAAGACCGAATTAAAAAATAAAATAAAATTCAAGCCGAACTGGGAAAAAAAATAAAATTACACGTAAAAAAAATTTATTTTACATTTAAAAAAAATACACCTAAAATGCTAAATGGGGCGGGCCCGGCCCAGTCCCCCTACATCGGCCCGCCGTGAGCAGATTGGATTTTGGTTGAATTTAGGGCGAAAATCGATTTGGGAGGAGATGATTGTAAAATTGATTTTATCCTTTTCGGTCCCTTCCTCATTTTTTTTTGTTTTTGAATTATTTATGCAGGAACGGTAGCCATTACTAGCGAGCGGAGCCCTTCAAGGAGGCCCTACCATTATGAGTGCGCATCAGATAAACCCCGCTCGATGTGCAATAACACGCAAATCACACATGAGAGTTAAATCGCACTAGACAAGTATGGTGTGACGGGCTCAATTAAGGAAGTGTGAGCAGAAAATTTGAACTCGTGACTTTCGATCTCCGTGTTCACCTGTTCCATCAACTCGGTTACCCCAGATTCTTTATATATATATATATATATATATATATATATATAGGGGAGCGTTCCACCAACCAATACATTTGACAAAGATTTATAACAAATAATATGTGCGCTTGAGTCTTAGAAAATCTAACGGTCTTCATCCATATATTAAAATCTTTCAAAATCTTTATTTCCTTATCCAAACATACTCTACTACTACTATTTAAAATTCACCAATTACAGCCATTTTCCAAAAATAAATTAAATTAAATCACCAGATTTCTAATCGGATTTTTTCTTATCGGCTTCACCATTCTCCTTTTCTCTTCTCCTTCACCAGCATACCATAATTTTATTCAAGAATCGGGTTTGTGATATTGGCATCAATGGAGAATTAAGGTTGTAAAATGGGTTTATTCAGGCTTTGAGTTTTATTATTATTATTATTTTTTCTTTTTTTTTCGAGCTTTGTCTATACTTGTAACAAAAATGAGGGAAAGTGAGCATTGTGATTTAACAAAAATGCTTGTAAATGAAATTGCAACAGTTCAATTGATGATAACAGGAATGTCAATACAAACGGAATTGTGATTCAACAAATTGTGGGATGCAAGTGGATTGCCATTTCAAGAACCTGTTTGTATATTCTTCTTGAGGAGGACAATTCTTTCTTGAGATGCCAATAGCCATTGGTTGAAAGAAGATGCTGGTGAAGGAGAAGAGAAAAGGACAATGACGAAGCCGATAAGAAAAGATCCGATTAGAAGAAGGCTGTAATTAGTGAATTTTAAAAAGTAGAGTATGTTTGGATAAGGAAATAAAGATTTTGAAGGATTTTAATATATGGATGAAGACCGTTAGATTTTCTAAGATTCAAGCGCACATATTATTTGTCATAAATCTTTGCCAAATGTATTGGTTGGCGGAATGCTCCCCATATATATATATATATATATGTCCTAGTGGCTGTGGCTACATTAGCATCCACTGTTATCTTTCACCTTCACAAAGGGCTCTAGCTTCTAAGCCTGCCTGGGATATACTTTTGCTTTTCAAAATACCCACTTATTCTAAAGGTAGTAAAATTGCTTTTCAACATTTCATTTATAATTTTTTGTATTATTTTCACCATATTTGTCAAGAAAAAACCACTTGATCGAGTCGTGAATTTCACCACCCTTTCATTCTCTCTCTCTACCGCATGCTTCTTGTAGCTAGGGGTATTAAATTCAATCATCACTACTCGTTGGCTCGATGGCAAATTCATCATAATGAATGAAGAAAAGTAAAGTAAAATAAAATAAATTGACAAGTCGTGCTTTTGTTGGACGATCCGACTCGCCACATTTAACATCCCTACTTGTATATAAGGAATCTTTTTAACATCGCATGCCTCGATCAATTTTTATTGTGTATGCATACAAATTTTCTAGGGACATAAATGAACTTTTAATTAATATGAAACCATCTATTGATATATTCATACAAGTTTCGAGAAAGTTACATCATTGGTCCCTAAGTTATGATCCTTGTAATAATTTGGTTCTCAATCTTTTAATTTAGTATCAAAAGCCTTTGGTTGACAACTTGTGTCCCTTTATTCATACAAAGAAAAAATAATTTAAAAGATTACTATATTCTTTATTTTTAATTATAATATTTATACATAAACATAGAAATAAAAAGAATTAGAATTAGTAGAAAAGGTAAACCGTTTAAAAGGACCTTCTCGGATGATCAAATGGACTTTTTGGCAGGTAAAATCAAGGAAAATAACAAGAGCAAAACACGAAAAAATATAGAAGAATATAACTTTTCCATTTGCTTGACCACCAAATATTAGCTTACTGAATTAAAACCTTGAGCTTGCATTGACATTGACCTTAGCCACTTCTGTGGATGGTCATATTTTGGCCCATGCTAATTTGGACCTGGGTTACCCTCCACGTGTAAGAGCCCATTTATTTCCAAGGATCTGGCCCAATAATGGAGCCCACATCACCTTCATTAGTTGTTGCAATAAACCACCAAAATTTCCTAGAGGAAATTACAGGTAGAAAGGTTTTTAAATTTCCATTTTCATAAATAAGGAATCGAGTTTAATTATAAAGAAATCAGGTTTTAATTGATAAATATTATAAATTAATAATATAAATTAATATTTGATAATAATAATATATATATATATATCAATCTATACATACACCCCCACACATCCAAACCCTAAATTAAATTACAACTCAAACATTTCCCTTCCACCATTCTCTTCACTGTTCCCTCCTCGCTCACCGCTGCCGCTACCGCGCTCCTTCTCCTTCTATCTCTTCATCGGGCTGCTGCGAAGACACCTCCACTACCACCACCTGCAAGACGCCGCTACCAAGAAGCGGCGATTTGAACATCGCGGAGTGAAGCGACATTGGCTGTCTCTTCTCCGATTATTCTTCCCCTTGTGGTGAGTGGTGTGCTGATGGGTGCTGCGGAGATGTGCACGGTGGTGCTGTAGATGTTGCTAGAAGTTATTGTTGGAAGTCGCGGTTGGGTTGTTGTGGTGGGGTTGCTCGCGTGGCTGTGGTGCTCGCTATTGGGTTGTGGTGGTGATGCTCGTATGGCTGTGGTTTGCCTGCCATGGCAAGAATGATGTGGTTTTTGGGTGTGTTTTCAGTTTGTGGTGGTGTTTGGGTGGCGGCAGTTTGGTGACGGTGGTGGTTTGGGTGGTGTTGTGATGAGGG
>CAIGRE010139183.1:0-10951 GCA_903798275.1 Fraxinus angustifolia subsp. syriaca
AACTCATAGTCTTAGACAATAATACAACATAAATTCTTATTTCTCATTATTTACACAAAAAAAAAATAAAAAAACAGAGATTGAAAGTAGAAACCGAACAGAAACCGTTCACCGTTTACCAAGTCAGGCGTCCACCGAACTCGTCGATTGGCGGCGTCAGAGATAACAGGTCCACAACGACGCATCGTAGCAGTCGTCTCCCAGTCTCCCTCCTCTCATCTGCCGGGTTTCAAGTTTGAAATTGGTTGTGGCTAACGGGTTTTGCTTTCCGGTGGAGTGTGGACCAATTACCATAGGTCTCTGGTCCAATGACTTGTCCAGTCTAGCCACCATGGATTGGGCCCATTCATTAGGCCTTATTTTTTTTTTTATAAAAGGCCCAAACAATAACAAAGGGAAAAAAAGAATTCTGGGCTTCTTCTTCATTTTTCGGCGGACGACGCCGACGACTAACCTGAACTGAAGCTTTTGACGGATCCAGCACGGGTGGCCGCTACCACCAAATCCAACACCACCTCCTAAACCACTACGATGGCCAAAACCACCACCAGGGCCAGGGCAGAATCCACTACCCGGACCAAAACTGCCATTCAAAGCTCCATCTTCAATAGTTGGATTAGGTGTGTCTTCTTCTGGATTTGATGAATCTATGGATTTTTGTAATTGAGTTTCGGGATGTGAATCTGATTGGTTTTCACGATAAGAGTAAGAATAATTTCAAAACAAAAAAAGGACAGGAGATGGTGGGACGAAGAAGACGAACCAGACAGCAGTCGGAGAGGTGAACTCCCAATGCCAAACTGCTCCGGCGATCCCGCAGAGCCCATCTCTCGCGGCCGGGTCCCCAGCTGGGTGTTGGGTCCGTCCCTGACCACCAGGGCCATAACCGCCACCCGGGCCGAAACCACTAGGAGGGAAGAAACCACCGCCAGGGCAAAATCCACCGGGATGGAAGAAACCACCAAGGCCATGCTTGAACCAGAACCATTTTTCATCATTCAAATTTATAGAAGCAACCACAGTCACTGAAACAACATAAAAACAAAGAAATAACAACACACCAACTTTCATTGCAAACATAATGCCACTACAACTTTCCAAGGAATATATGTTTCAGAATTGCATTAATAACATCATACAGGAGGGGTTTTTATACTTATAATTCTATTGTCCCCATCATTCAGATAATGCATTTAATGGTCTCTAACAACAACCAGTTCACTAATGCTGTGCAAAAGTCTATCAACACGTGTTTGGTAAGATGCATTAGACAAAAATGCTTTCACATACCTACCAATAAAATCTGATGATCCATTGACCATTAGTTACGGCGTGATGATTAGACAGTCAAATAAATCAAATTAAATAAGCCAAATTATGTGTTATTCAGATAAATTTGCGTTTAACTTACCCCTCAGCTGCCGACTGCAATGTTTTCTTGTTAATATGGGAAACAGCAAGTTTCATGCTGTAGCAAAGACATTTTTTTTGCAGTGAAGGACCATATCATAATTTTCTTATATGCAAGGAAGCTCAACTAGAAGTTGAGTAAGGTTTTATTAGACTTTCAGTTCAAGAAGGTCGCTTATCTTTCTTGAAAATATTTAAATTTCTTGTGCGTGAAAGCTAGTTTTCTTCGATACTAATGTCTATCATGTATAACCAACAAGTTTGAAATGAGTTGTTACTGGTTAATGAGGGAGCCGTTTGAGCTATACTCAGTGGGGATCCAAACTGATTTTTCCATTCGACCTTTAACAGGTGACCCAAAATTCAAATTCTATCGTGCGAGTTAATGTCGGATCATTAGACCCAACTGCATACATCAACTGAATGCGTGACATTAAGAGGGAATTCATATTTTTTCGCGAATATTAACTTGGAATGTTAGATGGGAATCATATTTGATGGTCTGATTTGTAAAACAGTTATGAATAAATACTACACCTTTGTAGCGGTTTGACTAAAAAAATATATGTTAAAAAGAGTTGTTTTAACTTATAAGGAGAGAGAATACTTTTGACGTATATGCTTTACAGCTTGTTAAGCAATTTGTTCATGACAACCATCAATATCTCCAATTAGTATATTTTATAACACTGAATATACATTTGCAGCAAAAATAAAATAAAAAGGACATTATGCAATTAATGTGTAGAATACATTTAAACCTATTGCTAACTTACATTTCTCTTCGACAATGACATTTAAACCTATTGCTATATTAGAAATTAAGTACATATACGTTTCTCCTTAAAATTGCACCAAGATGCAAGATAAGATAAGGTGCTTTGGCACAATTTGTCTCTAGAAGGGTGTGCAATGCCGGAGCACGTAAAGAATCTTTAGGCACAACAGTAGAAGACAGTGTATCTGTCTCGTAATCTTGCTCAATTTCTGCTTCATCACTATCAGTCGATAATTTAATTAAATCGTACTTATTAAGCATAGAAAAGGAACATTGTCCTGTCTAGTTATATTATCTACGAAATTGAAGCATCTTAAAGTAGAACTGCATCAATAATTCTGAAATTGATATCAACTACAACTTTTAGACCTTATATTAAGGAAATATTATATTGAGACGGTGTCTGGGAGGGCTTAAATTGTCAAAAAATCTGATTTTCCTACTGTTAACTATTAAAGCTGGACCCCACCTGTGACACAGCCAGTCAACAATACACAAAAATCAATTTTTTTGGGTTGAATTAAGCACTCCCAGACAACCCCTCATCATGCCATCAATATTACATTTCACCTAAAAACTACCCCTCCCCCGATCCCCTCCCACATAAAATCAGGCATACATAGATTTTGCAGAGGGATGCAAGCATAATTTTTTGTTATTCAAAAAATTAAAAAAATTGACTACAAATAAAGGCGCCAAAGTTCTAAGCTGACAAATTAGGCATAATCTTTCATTTTTCGAATCTCAATCACCCAAGGTTTCCCAGAAAAAGGAGAAAATTTTTAAAGGCAAGAAATAGAAGTATTTCAAACAAGAATTCAATACTTCTTAATCATGAATAACTACGGTTTCACACACGAGACTCGCAAATGGAATATGCATCATCAATCCATATGTTACTAGTTATTTAAGAAAGCTGATGGAGTAAATGTGATGATTCTGAATGGTCACAGTACAAAGTTGAAGCCTTTAAGGTGTTTAATGTTTCAGTTCTTACAAAATAACTTCTATTTTCCATTGTAATTTGGAAATTTTGGATTAATGCCTAACAAATTTTATTTCTTTACATATTTACGTACGTGAGATAATATAATTAGTAGTAGATTGTGTTAGGAGGCTGGGTTTGGGAAGTTATATTTTCAACTGAATCTTCTTCATAACCAAATAAATATTTTATCAATAAACGTCCTTAAAAGTAAAAATTATACATAGTTATGTAACAGTAAACCTTCTGATTCACAAAAATAAGTCGCATTTTATATTTAACAATTTCTGAATTTGTTGATTGTGTTAGAAATTTGTTAGGACTGACTCTTTAGGAGAACAGTTTAGTTTCCAGCGTTAACTAGTTCAGAAGCCATGTAATTTGTACATATATACTTGTAGTATTTTGGAATCTGCATAATGAAAACTAATCAAAGGTTCTTAGGTAGAGGGACTAAAAGATCCTTAGTAGGTAAAGAAATTATTTATTATGAAGTAGAATTCACACTGGTACAAGTATTTGTAGACTGTAGTAAACGGTTCGAAATAATTGTGTAATATAGTAGTACCAAGTAGTGCAATATATATACTGATTGCACAAGAGAATCAGGGAGGTCCACCAGGAAACAAACCACCACCTGGGCCAAATCCGCCAGGAGGGAACAAGCCACCACCTGGGCCAAATCCGCCAGGAGGGAACAAACCACCACCCGGGCGTCCAAGACCGCCACCAGGGAACAAACCACCACCTGGGCCAAATCNACCAGGAGGGAACAAACCACCACCAGGGAGGCCAATGCCGCCACCTGGACCAAATTTGTGGCCAAAACCATGACCAAACCAACCTCCCTTGCCAAACAGAAATTTCTCTTCATCATCCAAATTTTTGGCAAGAACAGTACCCGCTAAAACAACATAGAGACATAGAAAAAACAACCCACAAACTCTCATATTTGCACCTAAGTCTTATTACAACTGTCTTAGGAATATATGTTGAGATGCATTAATGCAAGTGGGTTTATATACTAGTTTTGTTGTCTCATGTCGTGTCCCCATCACTCCGATTAGCACTAAATTGCAACATGCAGCTACCTTTCAACACATTGACATCTACCTTTGTTTGGTGTAGCTAAAAATTTATATTTTTAAGTAGATTTTGAAAAATTGATGAAATACGTTTTTGAAAAGTTGATAAAAATTATGAGTCCTATGAAATATGCGATTGAAGTTAATTTTTGACAGTGAGTTGAAGTTTAATAAGCTATTTAAGGTACACCAAACATGGTAAGAATGTCTCTAAGGTTTTTAACATTTTGTGACACAAAGAAGAACTCCTCATGCAATAGGCAGAAATTCTTTCACGTGCCTACCAAAAAAAAAAAAAACTGATGATTAATAGACCATTAGTTAATGAAGGATGATCAGACAGTCAAATTAATCTAGTTAAATAAGCTGAATCATGTTTCAAATTAATAATTTGCTGAATATTCGTTTAAGAGCTTGAGCCCATATAGATTGACGTATTCATTTATTTAATTTTAACTTATGGCGAGAACAAAAATACTCTAATGTACATGAAAACCTCTCTATAGTCATACTGTTGGGACCAAACTAATTTTATTATTATGAGGAGGTTAGCTTAATAGAGGTGTCATCACCCAAAAAAAAATTAAAAAAAAAATTAAAAAAAATTAGATAAATAAAAAAATCATATTTTGACTCAATTATCCTTATTGCAAGTGGCATAGAGCTAAAATATATATTAATTAATTAATAAACAATGTTAAATTCCAGGTAATATACATTATACATTAAAAAAAGAGAGACATAATAATAAAAAACTAGTATATGTATCTATTTAGTGTTGAAATATGCAAAGCAATCTTAAATGTTTATATTATCTTTAATGTCTTTTTTTACAATTTGTAAATATGTATTATAATGCAACCTATGCCATGCTCAACCAATTCAAGTGATACGTTTCCTTCTTTCTCTAGCAAATCCACCATGCTATCAAAAGTTAATCTACGAACTCAACCAATCGAAATTATTCATATTGAGTTGTGCAAAATGAAAGAGTCAAAACCCCAACTAGAAGCAAAAAGATCTTGTGAAGTGGTTAGAAGATACTTAAGGTCTTCAGGTATAACAAATAGCAATATCTAAGACACTCGAATGATCAACCAACCCCCTCAAGAAGTATTTTAGAACGCAAACGTAAAACGTTCAAAGATGGTAAAGTGCCCAAAATAGAGTCTGCCTTCTATGAACGATTTTTATGCCATCAAGAGCATGTTAATATGAGTGGTATTGCTAAACGAGAAGGAAAATAATTTTTTAAGGCAACTCTATCCTGAAGCCATCTCATTTCAATTTTTAAATGGATGATTGGAAAAGTTCAAGCAATGATATGCAATTCATTCTTTCCATCACTATGTGGAGACTGGTGTTGGAAATAAATAATTATGAGAAGAAAGGCTAGAGAGAACTTTCATGCTCTCGTCATATTTTGACATTTTTGTTCCACACCCAATGAGAGTGCTCACTGGATTGCAATTTTGTATTTTGAACATTTCAAGAACTTTCTTTGCATAAACTTCTTGAAAAATAAAAAAAAAATCATCTTCATTTTGTTTTACCTCAATTCCGAGATAGTAGGACATAAGTCCAATATCAGTCATCTCAAATTCTTGAGCCATTATTTTCTTAAATTCTTCAAACATTTTTTCATTGTTACCGGTGAAGATCAAGTCATCAACGTACAAACACATAATCATAAAACCTCCAAATGCATCCCTTTTTTTACATAAAGAGCATATTCATGTGGACATTTGGTGAATCCATGATCTTGAAAATACTTTTCAATCCGACTATACCATACTGTTGGCGCTTACTTCAAGTCATATAGTGCATTCTTCAATTTTTTAAGACTTTATCTTCATGTTCATTGACAACATAACCCAATGGTTGTTGAACGTACACTTCTTCTTCAAGATATCCATTCAAGAAAGTGGACTTGACATCCATTTGATAAAATTTTCACTTATTTTGAGCTGCCAAGGAAATGATTAATCAAATGGTTTCCAAGCGAACAATGGGGGCAAAAACATCATCATAGTCAATGCCGTGCTTTTGGCTATAGCCTTTGGCAACAAGTCTTGCCTTGTATTTCTCCACTTCTCCTCGAGCATTTTTCTTTATTTTGTACACCCATTTCACGCCAATTGCTTTTTGGCCTTGAGGAAAAGACGCTAGCTCCCATGTACCATTCTTTTTTATTGCTCGAATCTCCTCATCCATTGCATGCCTCCATTTCTTGTCTTTCGTTGCCTTTTCAAAGTTTAGTGGCTCGGTGTTGGCAAAGAGACAAAACAAATATGGACTATCAACCATTTTAGTTTCTTCATAAATCTCTGCAAGATTTCTAATATGGCTCGGTCCTTTGGAGGGACTATTGTGAGGAGATTAAGGAGTAGGAGAATGCGGTAGAGTAGTAGCATTTTCACTTGCTTCTTGGCTAGAGTCTCCTTCTTGAAAAGGAAAAATAGCGTATTCTTCATTTTTTGGAACATTCCAATCCTAGGAGCTTCTTTCGTCGAATTTTGCATTTTTACTAATAACAGTCTTCCCATTGCAAGGACTATAAAACTTTTAGCCTTTGGAGCTTGAATCATAGCCGATGAAAACATGTTTCTCACTTTTCTCATCAAGTTTTAATCTCTTCTCATCTGGCAAATGAATATAGGCAATACCACCAAAAATATGTAAATGAGAAACACTAGGTTTCTTACCGCTCCAAGCTTCTTGTAGAGTCATGTCGTAAACACTCCTTGACAGGGAAAGATTAGACAAATACACGGTACATGCAACAGCTTCAGCCGAAAACTCCTTTTATACTCTTGCTCTTAAGCATACTACGAACCATATTGAGGATGGTTCTATTCTTCCGCTCCACAACACCATTTTATTACAGTGATCTTGGAACTGTGAGGAAATGTCGGATTCCATTGGTTTCACAAAAATTGTTAGACTCCTTAGAAGTGAATTCTCCACCTCGATCAGTCCTTAAAGTTTTGATGGATTTTCCATTTTCAACAAGAGCTTTAAATTTTTTTAATGCTCCAAAAACATCATCTTTCGACTTCAAGAAATAAACCCATGTCTTGAAAGAAAAGTCATCAATAAATAGTAAGAAATAGTTTGCTTTACCATAAGAGGGTAATTTGATTGGCCTGCACACATCCACATGAACAAGTTGGAGTGGCTTTATTGCTCTTGAGGTGGATTCTCTTGGAAAACTTCTTCTAGCTTGCTTGCCAACGAGACATCATTCAAAAAGTTGATTGGTATGATTAATTTTCGGCAACCCATTCACCATTTCTTCATTTGTCAAGGTCTTCAAGACACCAAAATTCAAATTGCCAAATCTTAAGTGCCAAAGCCAAGAATCGTCTTCAACACAAGCCTTTAAACAACTTGGATGGTCAACATTAACATTAAGGAAAAACATTCTATTCTTCTCCATAGGTACATTAGCAATCAGATTATGAGAAATATCTCTCAAAGGCAATGATTCTTCAAGTGAATATCAAAGCCCATCTCAAGTAATTGTCCCAAACTTAAAAATATTAGACTTCAAGGTAGGTACATAATAAACTTAAGAAATCAAGAGATGACTTCCATTTTTAGCACGTTTAAGAGCATCACCTTTGCTTTTTATTGGAACTTCGATTTCATCTCCAAAAATAATATTGCCTTTCACCGACTATTTACTGTTGAGAATAACTCCTTGTTTCTACTCATGTGATTGGTGGCACTGGTGTCAAGATACCACGATCGTTTATCCTTTTCTTCTTTGGTTGCCAACAAAAACAATAATTCTTCATCTTCCTTTGCTTCAACATAATTAACTCTCTCTTCATTATTGTGGTGTCACTCCTACATTTGGAAGCATAGTGACCATATTTATGACAAGTGTAACATTGAACATTGGACTTGTCACACCTTCTTCAGCCATCTCTCTTGGAACCATAGGTCCAACGATCTCGTTCTCTCAATTGATTGCTTGATCCTTCATTATTCAAATTTTATTTTTCATCATTTCTTTCATTACCAAGACCATAATTTCCTCCGTGATCATGACCATAACCACGATCTCGACCACGAATTTGACCTTTTCCTTGAGATCATCCTTGCTCTTTCTCTTGATTTCCCAAAAGACCTTCGTTTGGAGAACTTGAGCCATCGGCTTTCCTTTCTTTTTCAATCTATCTTCATACTCTTGCAAGTACCCCATAAGTTGATCAAGGGTTGTGGTATCCATGTCATTTGACTCTTCAATGGCAATACTAACGAACTCAAGTTTTGAGTTAAGCGATCTAAGAATTTTTTCAATTATACGACTTTCTTCAATATTCTCCCCGTATCGCTTCTTATGATTGACAATGGAGGACACTTTAGAGAAATAATCAAAAATAGATTCAGACTCTTTTATGTGCAGAGATTCGAGCTCCCCATGAAGGATATGAAGGCAAACCTTCTTTACCTTTTCAATTCCCTTGAAATTATTTTTGAGAATCTCCCAAACTTAGATTTTGTTGAGGAAGCAACTTTCTCAAACATGGTTTCATCTAAGCCCATGTGAATAATAGAGAGAACGTGTTGATCTGACTTGCGGTTCCTTTGTGAGACATTCCTTTGAGCTTGACTTAAAGTTCATTCATTCTCTAGTTCATCATATCCTTTCTATACAACTTTCCATACATCTTGTAAGCCAAGCAATGCCTTCATGTATATGCTCCAATGTTTATAGTTTTTCTTTGTAAGTTTGGAAACAACAAAAGGAAACG
Source organism: Fraxinus angustifolia subsp. syriaca (assembly GCA_903798275.1). NCBI lineage: Eukaryota > Viridiplantae > Streptophyta > Magnoliopsida > Lamiales > Oleaceae > Fraxinus > Fraxinus angustifolia. Next base: position 9,022 of record CAIGRE010139183.1, read on the forward strand.
AACTATTCATCTTTTAAAGTAGCTCTGATACCACTTTGTTGGAAATAAATAATTATGGGAAGAAACGCTAGAGAGAAAACACAATAATTTCTCCAAAAAATATTTGTATTCTATGGCTTGGCTCTATGAAATGTTTCAAGCACAAAGCTTTTTATAGGTACAAAGGGTCCCCAAATACATTGTATAAATTTAAGACTAACTAATGATTTCTCTCCTACATACTATGAATAGTAGGATACAAAGATCCATAAGGATACATGAATAAAATAAATACAAAAAATTAAATAAGCTAATTCATGTATCAAAATTAATTTCCAACAAGTGGTTCACTTGGTATGGAGATAATTGAAACTATTTTGTCACCAATAGGAGACAAATTAGACAAATGGCATTGGAATGACATTTACAATATGGATTAAACTAGCTTATTTGATTGCATGTAACCGATAACTCTCTTGCAACAAAGTAATTGGAAGGTCAAAAGCAAAACAAAGAAATTGCTGCAATTGTAATATGTTGCACTGATGATGACATCGGTAAATTTCTTAATCCAAGATGCTTTAAAAATTTTAACCATGAGAATTAATCTCAATTGTACTGCACATAACAAAAAGGACAACGTCCTCAACTTCACCACACATTGATTTGTTCCTATCACCAATAGAATTTCCAAAATCTAGTAGGGATGCATGTACCATTAGAAATTCCAATGACATTATCATCAACACTTTTGAAAAAATCGGATGTCACACTGGATACCACTTAATAGTTCACGAATTACTAATTGAACGTCTTTTAAGTTATCGAATGATTGTTACTTATCCTTTTTAGTTTTGACCCTATGTGAGAAATTAATCAAGCAAAAGTAATAAGTCACTTTTAATTGTATCTAGATGATTAAGCATACAAGTTCAATTATCATATGTTTGAATATCGCAATAATAAGGAAAGCAATAATTAAAACCGATATGATGACAGAGAAACCCCAACTGGGTAAAAACTCAAGGACCAAGCTAATTACCTCCACTAGACTTTCCAATCTATTTCCTGCTAACTCCAAGGTCTACTCAAAAACCTACTCCAAGATCTTCTACAATTGTCTCTTCCAAGTGAAATTCCAAGAACCTGATCCAAGGCATTGTGCTCTTCTTACGCTTGTAGTCCAACCTCTAGCAGCCTCTGAAATTCAACTGAGAAAGTATCTTCCTATGACCAATAGAAAGTGGGTGGTGTTTCGGATTCATTGGGTTTGATTTTTCCTAAATATGTGGTTGTATAAAATCAAGAGTAAAATGATGAAATCAATATATAAATAGGCTCTTGAATATGTTATAGAGAAGAGGAACAATGAACAACCACACTATTTTCGTGCATATGCTTGGGTAAAGCAGTGGGTAATTAGGTTGATTGGGTCGAAAAAATACTTCAAAACAGCAAAATTGGGTTTTGTTGATCGACCCATCGCTCGAGCGAGGAGTTGGCGACAGACGAGTGATAGTCATTCTATTTTTGTCACTTAAGCGCCAACTGGGTGAGAAACTAGTGAAATTGCAGCACCTATTTCTCCTCTCTTCATGCTCGAACCCTAGACCTCATAACCCAATTTTATAACACGTTACAAATTAGTAATTTTGTCTACAGAATTGCCTAACACTAAAAACCTAACAAACAACTTCTTTGGCATTCTACGACAGAACTATACAGTAAGTCAAGGAAAACATAATACAAAATCTAAACTACTCAAACTTCATCAAACTGACGTCTCTTGCATTCCTTGTTAAACCCGTTTCTTGAAATTCACAAATCAAATACCCAATGTAAAAGTACATGATACCAAACCTAGCTAAAATGAGACATAACACTAATGTTAATCCAAATAACAACAAAAACATTAGCATCACACAAATATCAAAAACTCAAACAGCTAGGT
>CAIGRE010139251.1:0-19881 GCA_903798275.1 Fraxinus angustifolia subsp. syriaca
TTCAATGAAATAATATTTATCATTTATAAACAATAAATTAAAATTGAATAAATCACAATCTTTTACTAAGACTGGGTTTATAAGACGGTCTAGTACCAATTATACATATTTCCCAACAAATATTAAAAAATAAAAAATAAAAAATAAAATTCAGTTTTAGATATTTACATATTGCTCTCCGTCATGTAAAACAACAAGGAATGTCCATTTCTTCAATATTGGAGAAATTTGATAGAATTTTTTTCACGAATTAGGGTTCAATAAAGGTGTTAGATGGGTTTTATTTGATTTATTGGTAATTTTGAAGTGATTTTAGGGAGGTTTTTGGAAATTCTATTTTGAAGAACAACGATACTACATTTTCAAAAAATCTTACTATATTGATTGACATAATAACATATGACAGTCTATCATTGTCCAGTTTCAAAAAACAAACAGTTTTTCCATCAATCATTCAATGCCACCAATGTATATGTCGTCGCAGGTGGTAAATTCATCTGACAGGAAAGTAGAATATTGCTGAATGTACAGAAAATTAGTGTCAGATGTTATACAGAATACTCACATGATGTGTGTTCCACCTGATTTAAATATTATTTAAAAAAGTGGACCCCACATGTATTGTGTCTTCCTTGTTTTTCTACCTTTCTGCAGGTCAAGGAAGGTTCAAGAAAGTATTATGTCCATCAAGATGGTAAGATTTTATGACAAAATGTAGCATAGTTGCTTTGAAGGGTGATTGACACTATTTTGAAATAAAATAAAGTGAACTGTATGTTTCACAGATGGAGGCTCATTTATAAGCCCAACACTGGGCCCAAAACCTTTCCAGCCGTCCGTCTAGCACGTGGCCCATGTGACAATTGCTACACGTATCCGACGGTTTGAAATCAAATCCTCATAACCTCACCTGATCTAACGGCTATATACTAATATAAAATACAACAATAGTCACACGCTAATTTCCAAAAAAGAAATAAAAAATAAAAAGGAGAAAACATTCTCCCTCTTGTCCTCTTCTATTTCTCCTCGTCCAAAAACCCTAATTTTTCAAATTAAAAACCAGGAAATTTCAATCTCTTTCTGCAAATAAATAAGCTAAAAAATTTGAAACAATCATATATAAGTGATAATGAGAGGAACGAAACGTTTTGCTTCTTCTGATTCAACTCCTATCTTCAATTCCAACGACTCTATTGTAAGTTTTTGTGTGATTCTGTGTACTGGTACATGTGTTTAATGGATTTTAATTGTTGTTTATATTCAACTGTTTCTTCTTTAGTTTGTCTTGAGATTTTGGTATTGTGCAGATGCAGAGCAAGAGAGTAATAATGGGGTCACCTTTTGATGCGCAGAGATCAGAACAGTCAATTCAGCAGAAGCAGCTGCCACCATTGGATATGCAGAGGGCTGAATCATCAAGACAGCATGTGAGAGCTCTTAACACCCAGTTTGCAAGGTCTATTTCCATTTTTTTTCCTTTCATTTTTCTCGAGCATCTTTTGTGCTTCGTTGATAGTTTTCTTTACTTAATAATTGCTAATAATGCTCAAAAAGGTAAGCATGTTTGGTTAACCCTCGAAAAAGGTAAGCATGTTCTAGATTTTTATTTTTATTTTTAATGAGAGTTCGGATAACTGAGTTACTTTACTTCAACAAAAGTATCTTTTTGTAGTTAGAAGTAGGTTATCTAAATATGTTTGGAGGCAAATTGGTAACTGAAAGTAGCTTTACATTTTTTCTTTAACCTTAGAACATTACTTTGAACTTTGAAGGAGAAGGCCTTGTATTAAGGTTCGTACTTTGTGAGCTTTAATGCATCATAAAGGAAATTGAAGATTCAAGCTTTCCCAACAAGAAGTGAAAGTTATGTTTTGGGTTGGGTTGTATCTTGCCACGATGTGCGGCGCATTGGCTTCATTACTACTCTGTTAATATTGATGATTATGTAACTTTGATCAGTTTAGTGTTCAGGCACAGAGTAGTAAATACAAGTTCTATTTATTTATATGTTTTTCTTTCGTTTGAACAGCATGATAAACTACTCTGTGATATAATAATTTTTCCTTGGTTCATCTAGCTAGCTCTAAAATTTTGTGTATCATGACCGCATGTTTGCGTTTTAGTTGCTTTGAAATTTTGGATGTCCTTAAATTTACTATTTTTTGAATGCTTTATAATGCACATTCCTTAGAGATTGTTTTAATTTTGAGCAGCTGGGTACAATCTCAGTTACAAGACCATCCGGATGAGCTCTGGGATGATGGTGTGCAGGACTATCTAAATCATGCTAAAAACATCATGGTAAATTTTCAGTTTCTTTTAAATGGATTATGGGGTCCTTTGTAACTCTTTGAGACTTGAATTGTAATATATGCACCATTAATTCTCTGACATCATCTTTTTGGGTGCTATTCTTATTATTAGACTTTATATGTTTAAATGCTTCAAGTATGTCCAGGTAGTGATTAATTTCATGCCGTAATTCCCAGCCTTTAATTTTGGGTGTAACATTGAATGAAGGCACATAAAATCAGATGCGTGATCCTTCTACAAGCTTTAACTCCTATTCATGCTACACCTGTCATTACACGCCAAAAGTATAAATACAATTGAGCTGGCATATTCGTGCAACTTACAAATATTAATGAATACAATCTGCGAAATCCTGATTAGCCTAATTTGCTGTTTGATTGTTAGAATCTTTTGGTATCCAAGCACGCTCATCCACCACAAACCATATTCTGCCAGTTTTATTCCTAGTGAATAACCTTTTGAATCAATCCACATGCAAATAATTTGAAATCAGGCATTGTTTTCTCCTTACTTTTAATATGCGAACACCTTATGTTATCTTAATATATTCGAATTACAAACAAGATATGAAACTCCATGAAATAAGATAACTAATCTCCTTTGGCCTCCAAATCTTTTGTCTAGAATGTTCATGGCAGTCTCCTATATACAATGAACTGTATGGCTTTTATTTCATGAAACTGTCACTTGTGAATTAGAACATAACCTATTCGCTTGCAGAAGTTCTTTTTAGACTATGAAACGATTCAGCTTTCTGTTAAATTTTGTATTTCTACTTGATCAGAAGAGAAATTGCATTCTGTACGAAGAAACATTGGCTTTAAAATTGCCTCTTCTTTCAATATACTGCTGGAAAGAATTTATTGATTTTTTCTTTGATTGCAGGAAAAATTTAGTGACGTAGTCAACTGGCTGAGAGCAAATGCTGGTAAAGGAGATAGTTTATCTGAGTTGGGATCTAATGATGCTCAAAAGAAACCTGGTTTTGAAACCGAAAGTAAGGAAAACAATAATAAATTATTACCGGACAAACCTGTGTTTCCTCCTGCTGCCACAACAGCAAACTTTGGAACTTCGTGGAGCTCAGGACTGCTCTTTAGCAATAACAAGCCTTTCACTTTTGGAGGTACTATTCTGGATAAATATTTTAAGAAATTTAATTGTTAAAACTTCTAAGTACCTTGGTAGGGATATGGAACTCTGTAGCTGTTCAAATTTGATAAGCTTATTGATAATACATTACTTGAATTTTTATTGCTTTGTCTTCGCTGCAATTTTATTTTTATTACTTTTGCCCATATTAGTTGTTAAATGAAATTATAGTATGTATACAGTGAGTGCATTATTCATTTGGTCCTTGTAAGTTCGTAACTACTGCTTAATTGGTTATTGAATGATAAATGAAAGAATTGTTCATAATGATAATTTCTGCTTTTGAAATCCTTATTTGTCCAGGAAGCCAAGTTTCAGTTCCTGAAAATCAAAATTCAGTTCTCCCAAGCCATGACACTACAAATGATGGAGATGCTGGTAAGAGACAGAAAGTTCTTTATTAAAATGATGGTGAAAATTAACTATCATTCAAGAACAATTTGTTATGCTATATATTCTTGAAATTTTTATCTCGGTGAATCATGGTGATTTAGTAGGCATAGATACTGATTTGATATTTACAGTAAACCATCTAATGGAAATTAATACCAGAAAAATCTGTACTGATGGAGTTAGCATTACTGAGAACCTAATTCGACAGCCTGAATCTCCCCCATCTGAGATAAAACTTCCTTATTATGGTGTCGTGCACTTCACTTATAGGAAATGCTTGCTTCCTCATGGGCTATAAATCAATTGAATCATTCTGGAGGGTTTTATTTTGTGACAATTAATATATACCATTTATTTACATGTCTTATAACTTCTAGCACAGTTTTCCTTAGCAATTGTTTTTTCAAAGGACTTTTGAAGATGGTGGCTAAAGTTAGTAGAACCAAGAACATTTTTCATTTTATGACCTTATAATGTCAATCAACAAAGTTCTCTGTTACGAGTAAAATTGCCTCATATATGTTCCTCAATTGGTGGAAAATATGATTTTTATGAAGCGTATCATGCTGTAATCTATTAATGCATTCTTTCTGTACCATGCAAAATTGATAATTTCGCATACTAGTTAACAATTTTAGACTTGAAGAAAATGAAGATGCTATTTATTAGGGCAACGGACATGGGTCGGTTCGGTTCTCTTCATAACTAAAATGAGCTAAAATTTTTGGGTATTTAATAAATGGAACCGTCAGGTCCAAATATAATTATGGAACCGTTCAAGTTCGGTTCGGTTCCTACCATAATTAAATTTTTTTAACATTTACAGTAACACAACATAAATACAACTAATGATATGTTCATTCATAATTTTTACAAATTAACGTAGCCTAATTTTTTAATGCTTATATTGCACTCAGAGATCTAATCCGTAGTTACCGCCGCCAGTGAAATGAAGGAACTTCAAAATCGATTTGGGTATGGGGATGTAGGTTTTAAAATTAACAAATGATTTGAGTTTATATGGGAGTGGGCGTACTGCTTACCAAATGAAATTGGAATGGAAGGGGGAAGGATAAGGCCCAAATGTTGGGCTAACAAAAAATTAATTTGGCTGGACTTGGCTGTTTTGTTTAATTAATTTGCTAATTTGTTTAGATTAAAATAATTTAATATAAAAAATTTATAAAATTATTTAAATTCGATTCTTATTCGGTTTTTCGATTCTTAGGTTAGAACCGAGAACCGACCCAAACCCATCAGTTCTCGATTTAGATACTTGTTCGGGTATTTAACTTATGAAGAACCACTCGTTTCGGTTCGGTTCGGGAGTTTCTTCCGGCCCTACTATTTATAGATATTTTTGGTCAATCTTATCATGTAAGATGAGTTGTCTTGGATGTTTCCAATTGTTTGGGGTTTTATTTTGTGACAATTAATCTATACCATTTCTTTACATGTCTTATAACTTGTAGCATAGTTTTCCTTAGCAATTGGTCTTTCAAAGGACCTCTGAAGGTGGTGGTTAAAGTTAGAAGAACTCAGAACATTTTTCATTTTATGACCTTATCATGTCAAAAACAAAATTCTCTGTTACGAGTAAAATTACCTTATATATATTCCTCAATTGGTGGAAAATATGTTCTATGAAGCATATCATGCTGTAATCTATTAATGCATTCCTTCTGCACCATGCAAAATGGATAATTTCACATACTAGTTATTAGTTAACAATTTTAGACTTGAAGAAAATGAAGATGCTATTTATATATATTTTTTGTCAATCTTATCATGTAACGAGTCATCTTGGATGTTTTCAACTGTTTCAGTAAGAAGACCTTATCTGCAGAATGTTTGAAACTTGCACTGATTTGGGATCAGAACATTTCCAATAAACGTTTTCTGTACTATCAACAATGCCTATTTCTTGTTTCTCAGTCAAAAATTGCAATTATCGTTTTAATGTGCAAATTATTATGCTTTTTATATATGAAATAATAATGCCTATTTCTTGTTTCTCAGTCAAAAATTGCAATTATCGTTTTAATGTGCAAATTATTATGCTTTTTATATATGAAATAATAAAAGTGATTTTTGCAATTCATACTTTTTTTTAATCTGAGTGTGTGTTTTTGTGTTCTTATTAATTTCTTGCTACATAGAAGACGACGCTGAGCAACCCAGCAGCCCTTCTGTGAAAAAGAGCGAAGAAAAGGGAATTAATGTAGTACACGAGGTGAAATGCAAACTTTACGTGAAGGTAATTATCAATCTGACAAAATATTGAGCAGATGCCATCATTAGATTTCAAATAGAACTGATAAATTGATGTAAATTGTGTTGCCTACATTCAGTTTTACTGGACTTTCATTTGAGGAAGCAATACTTACCTCACAGTCCTTACTCTTTATCTTATCAGCAACTTTTACATGCTTTCATTCTGATTCCACATGCTATTGGTGGGGGAGCTTTGGACCTGAGTAGTAATATGAAATGCATGAACGCTCTTTAGGCATGGACATATCCAATCACATCTCGACGCTCGTCAGTACTGACAAATGAAATCGTGCACTATCAATCGATGAGCAAACAAAAAGCTCTTTAACCTTTTCGTTCATGATTGCTATTTGCTAACAATAGCAAGATCTCATTTTACTGAACTAGGTTATGTGCATTGTTCAAGGCTTTTGATGCATTATATGCTACGGATTAAACAATTAATTCGTACCACTGAGAGCAATTAGTAATACACCTCTGTATTTCTCTCTACCACGAAAATAGGCTTGCCTGATACCCTTTTATGTAGGACTAAGGCGACCTAATACATGTGAAAATTTTGCTTCAGGGGTTCTCGGCGTCAAACCCTCACACTGGGGGGTGGGTTAGGTAGTACTGCAAAGGTTGAACAGTTGTCAAAGGGCAAGTTTGCAGTATAATTAGGCTCCACATATCCTAAGTTCCAATCTATGGGAATAGATATTTTAGGTATAACATGGTGCATTTGATATTTCGAATTCATGGCAATTGGTTGTTGAAGTTGTATTGTGTAATTAATGTCTTTAGACACTCAACATGTTTCATCGTGTTTATGCTTTTTAGTGCATTAATCTTATACTTACTTTTTCCACGTGTCCAGTCCAGTGATCCAGCAGACAAAGATGCTTGGAAAGACAAAGGTACAGGTCAACTTTGTATCAAATGTAAGGAAGGCGTGAGCCAGGGGACTAGAGAATCTAAACCAACCATCGTTATACGAAATGATGTAGGTCTCTTGATGATACATTCAGTTCCCACACTTGACTTTTGCTCACATTATATGTTATGGAATGTTTTTTGCTTTATCCTTCGGTTATTGGGTCTTGTATCTTTGTGATGGATAGCAGATTAATTGGATCTTTCCCAGCGGAAATAAATTTTCGGCTGAAGACAAATGTTTTTGGGATTTTCTTGCACATTTTATGCATGTTAAGGAAAAAAGTAATGCAACTCTTGGGGTTCATTTTAATAAGTTTTTGTGTCGTTCACTTGTTGCAGGTCGGAAAAGTGTTGCTCAATGCATTGTTATATCCAGGCATCAAGACGAACATGCAAAAGAATGCAGTTGTTGCAATATTTCATACGGTATACATCCTCTCTCTGTTTTGTTTTTGCTTCTTTTATTTCTTTGAATAATGGAAGCACTTCTGCTTATCTCTAGAGCAAAGGATATGTTTGGTTAAGCTTAAAATGAAGTTGAAGTTATTTTCAAGCAACTTTTATATTTTAAATCTTTTTAACATGTTTGGACAATAAAAAAACTTCGTTATTTCTGAAGTAATTCTGACCTTGCCGTCACTTCTTTAAAACTTTGTCCAATTTAAAATTAAATTTTGTAACTTAGCCCTTGTTTGAGCCCAAATTTTTCAAAAAAAAAAAAAAAAAGCATTTTTTAATAATGTTTTGACTTAATTTCAATTGCACATTTTTAAATAAAATAATATTACATAAAATACAAAATTTAAAAAAAAGCATTTTTGAATAATGTTTTGACTTCATTTCAATTGCACATTTTTCAATAAAATAATATTACATCAAATCCAAAATTTTTCCTTATTTCTTAACCACACATTTCCCATCAATACATTATTCAAAAATGCATTTTTTTTTTTGACAAAAATGGGACTCACATATTAATGATGTATAAGGATCATATTTCTCATTTTTAGTAAATTTGTATGAGAAACAAACGGAGGCTAAATTTAATTAAGTCAAATATTGATTTCAACCAACATTCATGACTAGTATTTATTATTATCAACACATTTCAAGAGATTCACTACTGTTATTATTTGTAAACCATTTTTAAATTTGCCCAACGGAAGCTTAAGCTTTGCCAGATTGTGTGGCATCTCTATTGGCAACTTTTTCTAAAGCATTTTTGATCTACTTATGATTTCTTTCCGAGGGATGAGTTTACTTGGATTTTACAGAGTGATGGCGATAACAACAACGAAGTTGTTGCACGGACCTTCTTGATGAGAACTAAGACCGAGGATGATCGGAATAAATTGGCAGCTATCATACAGGAATACGCCCCTAGTGCCTGAGTATGATGAAGTGCACGCGCGATACCCATTTTGTTGTGTTGTACTGCTTGAATGCGCGAATTAGGAATTTGAATTCGTGAAAATTCTCGTGTTTTTTCCGAAGTGTAAGGACAATCTTTTTTTCCTTTTTAAGCCCTTGTTTGGTACACATTTTTTTTTTTCGTTCTCATTTTTTTGCTCATTTTCAACCACATATTCTTCAATAAAATAATATTTTTCATCATATCAATAATTTTTTCTTCTTTTTTAACCAAAAATTTTCATCAATTTACTATTCCATGATACATTCTTCCAGAATAATGTAGTTCAAATACACCCTAAGTTTCAAATTTTTTATCTTCCCCACTTCGGCTGCTAAGTGTTCTCCATATATTCTCGTTTCCATGTTTTCTGAATGTTTTTCGCATCAGTGGTTTGTTTGGTATGGTAAATTATACAATACTTATTTAAGAAGTTAATTATTTAATGGTTTCTAAAAAGTTTGTTTGACAATAGTATATGCCAAACAAGCTTTATCATCCAACATATGTTTTCGTTAATTTATTTCCATTTGAAAGTAAAATAATAGAACTAACTCAAAAGGACAAAATATTATATTTTTTCATGTTCTAGTATTAAATTTTTGTTTAAAAATATGATTGATCTATGAACAAAATAAAATAATACCAATATCCAAAGGTTTTTGTCAAGGAAAAAAAAAGACCCAATGTGCCGAAAGTTGAGTCCTCATGACGTTACTACATTCTTAAATTGAATAATCATTTTGTCCGAAATCAATATGTTTTCTTTATATATTTTGACATTAAAATATTATTGATATTTTGGACAGTTATGCATGTGACAACAACACGCAGATTTGGCAATCTCACCAACTAAATCTTATCACATAAATACATAGGGTTGATTTTATTTCTTTTAAGAATAAATTTTCCGAAAAAATAAGTAGAGAAAAATTATGGATTCACGTACAAAATTATTTTATCGCGATAATTTATGGTTGAAATTGTGTTTGAAGAAAAAATAAGTATTAAAGAACTTGTATCAAATGTGAGTTTAGCTGTAAATTGACGAGTGAGTTGTGACATCACTTTTATTTAGCTCGTATTTGATAGTGATTAAAATTAAATTTTTTATCTAAGTCAAAGTCAACAATTTGTTTAGTGAGCCATAAATAGTAGTGGATTTCGATACTAATACACTTGCTGAGTGATTATAAAATGGTCATCCACAAATTTTATCTACTTTTAAACGCACATTTTTTATAGCCTACAACTTGTAAACGCTTATTATTTCAACTTATAATTATTTTAAACCACACATCTTCAAGTTATTTACCTGAAAACAACTTTACATAAAAGTTGCCAAACATGCACAAGATTTTGCAATTCCCGAAAATCATTGATGATTATCGTACTATACTCAAAAGAACTCCTCCCAAGCCCACCCCCACCCTCGAACCCGCCGCCGCGTATAGGCTGTTCGCGAATCACTTTATATTCTCAATCTTCTTCCCTCTGCCATTACGTACACACGCACATATATAGGTACAAGGCACCGCCAATGGAATTACAGTGATTAATTCATCATTGACGAAAAAAAATTTGGGTTAGAAATTCTTGATTTTAGGATTCAGAATTTTTTGTTTGTTTGAAAAAAAAAAAAAAATTACTATTTTTAGCTGTTTTGTGGAGTTAATGCTCATTCAGTAGCTAGCCTTCGTGTTTCTACAGGCCACAAATTTTTGGGTAACGCTTTTCTTTTAATAACGCACTGGTGCTGCACGCTTTTTGTATATGCATGTTTTTATAATCGTGTATCAGAATGTGTATCTGCGCTTGAGTGTGATTGCATTTATATGTGTATATATGCGAGCGTATAATTTTAATAGGGCTTTAGTTTTAGTGTGAATCAGTATGTTCTATTTTAGTTGAAATTTCCCAGCTGTGTTCTGACTCTGATATTTGTTGGAAAACTAATTTTGAGCATGCTTGACTATGCTTAAAAAGCTTACCTATAAGTAGATAAGTAAACTTGATAATTCTTTTAATTGGTGAAAGTTCGTAGTAAATAACTTGTTTTGACAGCCAAATTTACTTTCAAAAAAGTAACTTCTTTTATTGGAAGTATAATAAGTAAGTTATGTGAACATATTGGGGACATAACCTTACTAAAAGTAATTTCCAAACATGCTCTTTGTAGTATAGAATTGGTGTTTTCACTTTGTGTGTTCACCTTTGGGACAAAAAGTTACGTCAAACTAATTTCAAACATGCTCTCTGTAGTATAGAATTGGCGTTTTCACTCTGTATTTGTGTAACTGTGTAAGTTATGTGAGCACGTTTGGGGACAAAAAGTTACCTAAATGAAACTTCCAAACATGCTCTCTGCAGTATAGAATTGTTGTTTTCACTCTGTATTTGTGTAGCTGTGTAAGTTTTGTGAGTATTTTTGGGGACAAAAGTTACTTAAAAGTAAATTCCAAACATGCTCATTGTAGTGTAGAATTAGTGTTTTCACTCTGTCTGAACATGTTCGGGGATGAAAAATTACTCAACAGTAACTTCCAAACATGCTCCTTGTCATATGGAATTGGTGTTTTCACTATGCATTCTTGATTGTACTAGTAAGCGTAGCTGATCTTTATCGAAACTGTAAAAGTAGTGAAATATTTAAACAATTGATTTAATAGAGTTTTTGGATTTCTAATTTTATTTCTAAAATCACGAGGAACAAATCTTTTGATAGTGATTTATTGACATTTGGACTTGGCAGTTGCTTGGTATGAGTAGATGTTTGTCTTGAACAAGGAACCTAGCTAATTAATTTACTTTTGGATAAATTGAGCAAAATTCTGACTAAGTGCTTAAATGGCCATTACTGGATTCTATGTCCATGACCACTTCAATGTGCATATAATCTAGGCCTTGTCTGTTGCTGCTATTAATCAGAATTTTGGCCGTTGAAAACACTGTGCAGCCGCACTTTTGATGGACTGAACTCTCTCTTAGCCAGACCCACAAGGTTGAAAAAAATGGGCAAAAAAGCGATTTTTTGGGGAAAAAAATGGGAACCAGACGGGGGCTATATATGTTACCTAATGATTTGGATACAGGAAAGTTTTATTTATTTTTTTCTAATAAAAATCTTTTGACTTCTTTTAATTTTGGATAACAATTGGTTGTGGCAGTGCATAATGGGTGTACGAAGAGAATTCATACAAGTGAAAATCTGAAGAAGTCTTGTCGTACTTCAAAAACGCATCTTCATTTTCCCATTTGAATATAACAAATTCAGAGAGGGAGCTTTATTCAGTAAAATCGCTGGCGCATATATCAATCAAAATTAATTAGTTCTTTCTCTAGTACCTAGCACTCAAATAATGTGTTTCAGTGCATGTATTAATTTTCACAAGTTGTAGAATGAATCGTCCATTTGGATTTTTATGTATCTTCTAAGCTTGAATTGCCTCATCTTTTCTATTCTGATTTTGTTTCTGTACTGCAGATTAAGATGGTAGCTTTTGGGAAAAAGTTGAAGGAAATACAAATTCAAGAATGGAAAGGGTATGCATAATATACTTGTTTCCTGTTCAATTTTATAGCGTTTTATTTTTCTCTCTTGGCAACATATTCTGCACCTGAACAAGTTAGGATTCATTACGGTTGAAGTTTCTCAGTTGATAACTACAAAATGGTCAAATAAAATAATAGATTGACATGTTTTTTAGTTGGGAGAGAGTAGAAATCTCTTTTAAGTTAGGACAGTGTGTGTTACTGCTGTATATGTTTGCCCAAGTGCAAGTAGAAAGGTGACTTTATGAGTAAGGAATGAAGTTTAAATATAATTACCGAGCAAGTATAGAAACACGAGAGAAGTTATATACAATCACACTATATTAGAATGTTCATGATCTCATTACTCATGCACACATTCTCCTCATACATTTTTGTACATTTAGATACTACATCAACTACAAGTTAATGAAGAAAAAAGTGAAGCGGTATGCTAATCAAATTGAAGCTGGAGCACTAGATCAGCAACAAGTTCTCAAGGATTTCTCACGAATGCTAGATAATCAGGTATGTTAAAGATGTACAAAAAGTCAAAAAAATCATGGATTTATTATCTTCAAACCCAAAAATAAGTTTCTTTATTACTATTGCAGATTGAGAAAATTGTTCTTTTTATCTTGGAACAACAAGGACTACTTGCGAGCAGGATTGCCCAGCTTAATGAACAGCAAAACTTTCTTCAGGAACATCCTGACATATCAAAAATATCCGAGCTTCAAGAAGCTTATAGAGCAGTTGGACTTGATCTTTTAAAGCTTCTCCATTTTGTTGAGATGAACGCCATTGGCCTGAGAAAGATCCTTAAGAAGTTTGATAAGCGGTTTGGATACAGATTCACTGATTACTATGTCAAAACTCGTGCTAATCATCCTTATTCTCAGCTTCAGCAAGTATTCAAACACGTGGTAATATGCTTAAATGGGGACAGATTCCCCTTCCGTTTCTTGTCCTTATTAGGATACCACTTTTATCTCACCATCATTGATTACACGGTCAAGCTTATCAATTAGAATACCAACTAATAGGAAAAGTGCAAAAGATAATAGCTGACAAGACTGGTGCTTGCAGGGATTAGGAGCTGTTGTTGGAGCAATATCTCGCAATCTTGCAGATCTCCAGGACCGACATGGAAGCTACTTATCAATTTATGACCATCCCGCTCTTCCCCTACAGGTATTTTTCTATTATAATATTTTAATTAGCTTATCTCTATCTTTATACATCTTTCAAGATTTTTTTTTTTTTTTTCACTCTCCACTGAAATTGTTACCAGCAACATCGAGATCGAGCCCGATCTCCAATTTGTCTATTTGATTTAATTTTTCGTCACATTCGACGTGAGCCTGCAAATATATGTGTACGTATTCGATAATTTTGACGCTCAGATCTTGACAATTTTGGCTGCTTTTACCAACGGATTTTCCTTCGCGATGGCCTCTCGTCCGGCTGCCTTGTAGTCGAAGTTACAATCGTGCCGATCGGAGTACCGATGCTCAGCGCAGAAAAGTTCGCCGCAACGGCATCGGAATCCGGTCAACCCTACCTTCCTTCGGCAACCGGAGCACCGATTTACCTGTCTCTTCACTACCAGGCCATCAGTTAAATCCGATTTCTTCGGATCTTCACTCGTCACCTCTAAATCCCTAACCAGAGAAAACCTGAAAACAGAGCTAGAACTGCAAGATTTTTCGTCAAATAAAAAAGTTTTTTGCTGAGCTCCACCTCCCGATGTGGCAACCGCGGTGGCGGAGGATGAAGCAGTTGTCGTGGTGTTTAAACACTTTTGGCATAAATTATTAGTGGCGGAATTTCCTGCAACACCACATTTGACACAAAGTGACATCGTTTCAGGTACAACCTTGAACTCCGTCTCTTCCTTTTCAGTTTTGTGCGCCATTTTCACTGTTATTCTAATTAAGCTTTACTTCAACAATTCAATAACAATATGTGTATGTATATATAGATAAAACTGAGAATCGTAGAGAGATGGATTTGAAGCTGGTTTCTGTGGGGGATTTGAAGGGGAAAAGGTCGGCTACGGTGAAGGAATAATGACCACAAAACAGGCAATTTGTGGCTTGTGAATAGACAAAAAAGCCCTCCGCTAGTGGGGTGTTTCTAGATCCTCTATGAGTGACGTTTTATTGTGTGATATTTTTTTGGGGAAATTCATGGTATCAAACATTTATTTTGTTATAGACCCGACTCAAATATTTCATTTGTATTCCTCATAATACCAAATTTTTAAAAATATTCGTACTCGAAATCTAAATGAATGGAAGCCGTCAGATCATTTGTTAGTTGACGTAATGTCAACGATTTGATCAAATTTTATTAATTTTTAAAGGTTGAAAAGATAATTTTACATTTTTCATTAAAAAAATTTTAAATAATATAAGTAAATCAAAAGAAAAAAAGAAAAATATTATTCATCTTCTCCACTCACCCACTGCCAACCATCGCCACCCATCCACACTGCCTACTGCCGCCAACACCACCACTATCTCTGCAATAAAAGCCATGGTTAGCAACCTCTCCGGATTGCGATCAACTTCAAAGTCCAAAAAAATTCATTAAGCTGCCCAAACCAAAACAATTTAACAAAATTTACACAAAATTCCTCAAGCTGTCAAATCTAACACAGACATATAATTAACATTTGCAAACAATATAGCTGGGCTTTAGTTTGGGAGTGGCCACACAATCTTGTCCAGGGAATACTTGAACTTGAAGACAATTTAATTTAGAAATCACGAGAAATTGCAACAGTAATGAGTGGATTTTTTCTACCAACTATGAGACCTCATGGTTCGGTGATGTCCAAGTTTTCCCCTTTTGCTCCATTAGGATGTTTCCGATCAAATTTGTGTAAAACATTTGCTAACAAAGATTCAATTAACCCCGTTGCAAAACTAATCCCTGAGCAGATTCTCCGACCACTCCAAAATGGAATATATTTTTAAGAGAAGAATGCATGTGATGGAAAATATATTGTTCAAAAGAAGGAAAAGATTTTAATTTGTATTTAATATTATTTTATTAAAAATTGTGTAATTGTAAATGAGTATTGGAAGAATATTTTTTTTTTAAGAATGTAGATCAAACTGGGCATAATCATGCAAAACCACTTTTCGCAGATCCCATTTCTTGCTTGCCTAATTGTAGCGGTAGGTTATGGTCCCTACTATGGCTGGAGAGAAGGAGGTGACATCAGAAAATAACTTTTTGAGATGAAGAAAGTGGTGGAGTGGTGGTGCAGACGATTTTGGTGAATACAGTAGGTTTTTTGGATTTGGTTTGGGGTGGGGTGGGGGTTGAAGAGGATAACTTTTTTATTTTGATCTTGATTTTTTTTTTAATTTAATTATTTTATTTGAAA
This sequence comes from Fraxinus angustifolia subsp. syriaca, assembly GCA_903798275.1. Classification (NCBI taxonomy): domain Eukaryota; kingdom Viridiplantae; phylum Streptophyta; class Magnoliopsida; order Lamiales; family Oleaceae; genus Fraxinus; species Fraxinus angustifolia. Next base: position 15,396 of record CAIGRE010139251.1, read on the forward strand.
AATGTAAAATTACCCTTTCACCCCTTAAAATTTGTCAAATCGTTGAATTTACGTCAACTGACAAATGAACTAACAGTTTCCATTCATTTAGACTCTGTGTGCGAATATTTTAAATGTTTGGCACCGTAAGTAATACAAATAAAAGGTTTGGATCATGTCTTTAAAATAATGAAAGATTTGGTATCATCGCTGCAATTTTCTCATATTTTTTCCACGGACTTTAGTTCAATATGTTAATATAATTAACTTATGATTAGATAAAATAATTGAATTATTCTTGGTTTACCCCTATGTGAGTATCTGGACATCTTTATATACAAAAAATTATATACACCAAGCATGACCCAAAATAATTATTCGAAGAATATCAAATTATCAAATACGTAGCCTTGAAATAGAAGAAATGAAAGTTGTAAAATTATGAAAGGCAAGAATGAATAGCGACTTCAACTTGTACATTGCAACTTGGTTATGATTTTTTTATTTATTCCACAGTAAAAAACTCCAAGAATGAATAGCAACTTCAATTTGCACATGGCAACTTGCTTAGCCCAGAACCTCCGTGCACATTTTGTAGTTAAGAATGCATTTTTTTATGTAATAGGGAATACGTGGTTGAAAAGAAGAAAAAATTATTGATGTGAGAAAATATTATTTTATTCAAAAATGTGTGATTGAAAATGAATAAAAGAATGAGAATTAAAAAAATAATATTACTCAAACTGGGGTTTAGAGCTTGTTTGGTACAACTCAAAATCGGATTAAAAATAAAAATATAATCGTTATTGGATCTCACTCGTCTAATAAAAGTCAACAATAATGATTAATTTTTTAATTGTAATCCGATTTTAATCTTTATCAAACATGTTCTTAGTGTGTATCTTTTATGACTAAATACAACGAACATCTAGGATAAATTGAATTGGAATGTAAAAGCATAGAATTTGACAAGGAAAAGAAGCTTCTTCCAGCTTTCAGCTGCCCATTCTGACCGCGTCTTTCCTTTGCACCCACCATAGTCTATAGCCGTGTCCGAACACGCATACAACGTTATTGGATGTTGGTGACGTGTCACTTCATTGCTCGGCCCCGCCTTTCTGTTTGATTTCGTGGGATTTGTTTATCAATCACGGACGATACTCGTGGTATGGATTCTATTCTAACAATGTTATTTATAGTCGTCGATTACAGTAAGATGGGACATGATCTAATCCACTTTGATTTTTTTTTAGAATCGAATAAGAATTTTCGAATATTTAATAAGTGGAACCGTCGGTTTTAAATTTAATTATGGAACCGAACCGATTTAGTTTCGTTCAGTTCCATTCGATTACGTATCATAATTAAATTTCTTAATATGTACAAAAATGCTATATTATTCCAGCCAAGACATGTTCAATTCTACGTATACTAAAAGAAATGTAAAAATATTCAATACGGCAAGCAAGATAGCTACCGAGATAAAGAAAGACGTGCAAATGCACGAGCTCACAGTAAATATCTTCAACACTAGTTATAAATTATAATTTTTATACATTGAGTGTGAGAAATTATTAAAGGGAATGAAATGTAGCTTACCTTGATAAAAGTGGAGGTAATTTAATGAATAGGGTGGAAAAACTTGGGTCACTCATTTTGATTATTTGAAATTTGAATTGCAAAATTAGCATTAGACTAAAAACAGGAAAAAAAAAATGATATTTTGGGTTCAATTAAGTGAAAATTACATGTAATCAAAATTTTAAACTTCCCAATTTAAAATTCAGATTTACAAGTTTTTATTTCAAAATTCAAATGATGATTAAAATTTTAATAATTATATTACAAATTTAAATATACATATGCATTCTGCCTAGCTATACACATCATAACTCTAATTATTTCATCCTCTTCATTTTATCTCCTCTCTCTATCCCACTTCCATCTGCAACCATCGTTGCCACCACTACCGCTGGACCACCCTTCGTGTGGCTTGAAGTGGAACCTCTACGGTGGTGTTGTTGTTGCTCTTCCTCTCCTCTTCGTCTTTCCCTTCTCCTTTTCTATATGTTACCACACAGCCCAACACTAGCATCGCGCGAAGCAGCCTATGGTCGTTGCTCAGCCGCTTCGATGTGGTTTCTTCTGTGGTGATTATGCAACATTGTATAGTGATTTTTGTGGTAATTTTTTGACATGGTGTTGGTGGTACATGCGGTGATAGTGTGCTATGGTGGTGGCGGCGACGGATTTGTGGATTTTTTGGAGGGGTGGTTGTTAGGTGTGATGTAAATGGAGTTAGAAGAGATTTTTGTGGTGGTGTGATGTGAATAGTGCAATGGTGGTATGTTGTGGGCATGGTGGTAGATCGCGCCTTTAGCATTCCAGATGGCAACTGCAACAACATAGATCGCGGTGGTGGTGATGATTTTTTTTAGTTGTTGGATGGGTGTGGGTGGTGGTGGTGATCCTATGGTTTTAATGGTGTTTGGGCGACGGTTGTGGTGGTAATGTTGATGGTCTAGTGTGGTGGTCGTGGTGATATTGGCTACGATATTTAAAAAGATGGTTTTGCTGCTGATAGGTGGTGGTGATGGCAGTTCTAGCGATGGTGGCTTCGGCTGCTGGCAGTGGTGAGGTGGTGGTTACAAAGCGTTGGCGGTGATCACAAAAGATTTGGTTGATTATAACCAATAAATTGGTTGGTGTGTAATCAATAAACAATATGTGATTAATTAAATACATAAATTGTAACCAATAATTTGATCAATTGTGACCTAAATATAATTTGTGGTCAATTAATTTGATGTTTTGTGGCCATGAAATATGTTATGATTTATAAAATGTGATTTTGTGACCAAAATAATATGTGACTATTAATTTGATAAATTTATGAACGCGAAATAACTTGTATCTATAAAAAATTTAATCGTGATCGAGATTTTATTTGTAACCAATTAATTTGATAATTTGTGACCAAATTATATAAGATTGTACCTAATATTCAATTTATAAAATATATATTTAATTAATAATTNTAAACATTTTATTTTAATTTTGAAATAAGGTAGACTTAAACTTTTATTTATGAAAATTTCCCCTCAATTAATTAATTGGCAAATGAAGCATGAAACTGATATTTTTTGGGCTCAATTAATAAGTTGGCAAATTTATATATATAAAAAATAAAATAATCTGACTAATTAAATAAAAAAAATTAGAGAGATTCGATTTTTATTTGATCTAGAATTGAGAACTGAATCAAACTCGTCGATTCTCAATTTCTGATACCGTTCAAGTATTTAACTTAAGAAAAATCGATCAATTTGATTCGGTCCATTCTGATTCAATTTTGTTTCTTGAATTTTGTCCAGCTCAAAATTAGAGTAGTCATCCAATGTGACACTTGTTATTTAAGGCATTAATTTCTTGTAATTTTGTTGTTTTAAATAACAGGCTACCACATATAATGACTATAATAGTCACTACTATGAATGTCACTGTCTTTTTTCTTTCTTTCTTCCAGGGCTTTTAAATTCTTCTGGCCTGAAGTTTTGTGTGGAAAAGGCAAAAAATTGGAGTAGTTGAAGCAAGTTAGTCAAATAGGAAATTATTAGTGTAATTGTGTCTTCATATGATTTTTATCTTATAACATCACAATAGATATTTTTTTGTCCAATATGTCGCGTTTAATAAAATCAAGTTCTTGATTTTTGTCGTCTGAATAAACCACACAATGAAACAAAAGTAAATACAATCAATTTTTTGAAAATATGAATGTTAAAAGAATCTTATACGAGAATAAAATCATCTCTTACTTATATGGCAAGATAACGTTACTTACGGTTCTCTTCAAACGTGAGAATCATAAGAATGTTCTCTCCGAATCGTCAAGATAAGACTTTCCACTGTGGACAAGAGAACATTTTTATCATATATAAGAGTCGATTAAATAGTCAAGGTATCGATGTTTACAAAATTACCTTTACAAAATATATTCCAAAAATCAGATCTCAAACAAACCCTTGATGGAATATTTCAAATTGTACATTGAAATTGGGTTCAAAATTTTTGACCACTAGAGTCTTTTTCTAAGAAAAAATAAAAAATGAATTTAAAATTATTCTGCTGATAATATGTTATAAAAGATTAAAATTTTCAAATACATTTATTTATTCAAGATTGTATACAAAATAAATTCATTTTTATTTATTAATCAAAGATACATCTAAAATTTTAGCATTGTAGCTTAATTCAATGAATTTTGCCTCTCAAATATCATATTGAACTACCCTCGTTTAAGAACTTTTAGGAAAACATTTATCTTGAATACACGTCTATATTATAATTTATACATGAATATTGATTGACTATGTACGAATTATAAATTATTTCTCATGAACCAAAAAAATCAAAGCAACAAAGTACTTCAAGATTTTAACAAAAGACGAATACGTCAAACAGCTCAAAACATGAGCATATTAAGGACCTTGCTTCTTGGCCAGGG
>CAIGRE010139262.1:0-17885 GCA_903798275.1 Fraxinus angustifolia subsp. syriaca
CGGTATCCACTCGTGTCCGACACGTGACACGGGCACGCTACCCTTATTGAAGTGTCTGTGCTACAGAGGCCACAATACTGAGCTGTATATTTCCCTTCTCGATCAGGAAATGCAAATTCAAGTTCTTAAAAAGACATGAATGCACACTCTAAACTTCGCCAAAATTTATTTTATTTTACTTTGTTTGGGTTTCCTTTTTTCTCATTTTCTTCCCCTAGGGACAGTGGTGGTGGGGTGGGATGGGATTGATCCGTCTGGCAGAGGTACTCTCTCTCTCTCAATTTTTTGAGTGTACAGCATAGTACATTAGAAAAATGTGTGGGGGGTAAATCCTTATGGTCGATTTTTGTATATGTTATTGTCTTGTTTGATCCCGTCTCATGATTTCTATAGTAAATCCTCATGGTTGATTTTGCTTCTTCAAGAATAATTTGTGCAGTAGCCTTCCTGTTGTGTATTAATTCTTCTAACAAGTGTTTTGGTAGGAAATTTTGTATACATGCTGGGGCAGCAATTAGTTTTGCTTCTGCCCTACGTTTTGCATGTTATAACAGCTGATTCTGCAAAATGATCATTGATTGTTACTGACAAATTTTGAGTTAAAATTATATGAAAGAACTTTAAATTGCAGGCATCATCTTTCATGTCTCGTCAGTCACAATTAATATCACTGCTGGATGAAACTGATAAGCAAATCAGAGATAGAGTTCATGGGGACCAAGTGAAGCGCTTGAAGGAGGCTCGTGGAGTTTATCGAGAAGAAATTATGGATTGTGTCAGACATTGTGCTTGGTACTGTGATCCTCTTGGACAGCTTCTATTGCATTGCTAATCAGTTTAGTTTTACACATGCCTTTTATGCCCTAAACTTCAGTGTTAAGATGGGTTTTTTATTTTCCTTCTTTTACTGACTTTGTTATCCATTCTCACTTTGGCTGCCTTCAAGGTTCCAGGCTGAACAGTTGTGTACTAATTACTCATTTAGGGGCTTTATGCATAATAGTAAAAGCAACATTTAAAACAAGGATGGGGAGTTATCTGAAAAATATAATGAAGTACAGAATAAGAGGTCTAGATGTCCTCTAAATGCTAGAAACAAACAGAAAATTACACCAGATTCTACCAGTCTCCTAAATTATAGGAAAAATTGTAAAGTGGACTTTGTTGAACTGTATACCACCATTCATTCCCGTTTCCTGTTGGCTTTGAAATACAAAATGATGTTCAATAAATCTTATGTGCATATATTTCATGTGTTTATGGGATCACTTGAGCCTTGTAACTCTTCCTTGCCTCTTGATATCAATGGTGCTGTATTGGCACTTATTATTCTTGAGATTGAATTTTATGGTCTTTATCCCAATACTAATGTTAGGTGTTTGTTAAGTCTTTAGCTAGTCATCAATCATAAACTTCAGGAAGCAACTGTCTACCTTTTCATCTTGTACTTATTTTATAAACCTTTACTTATTTGACAGGTATCGCGTTTCTCTTTTCTCTCGTTGGAAGCAGAGGGGAATGTATGCAGCATGCATGTGGATAGTTCAATTACTTCTGGTTCTTAGCAAAGTGGATTCTATCTTCATCTTTGTTCCCGAATATTATTTGGAAACTGTGGTATTGTATATTTCCCATGTCTAATAGCATTGTGATGTCTTGCTGTTGCTTGAAGTTTATTTAGTCTCCTTTTTCTTATTTTTTCACCATATTTTGCTAGAAGAGTTACAAGTAGACTGTTTTTGTTTTTGGAGAGTTGTTGAGTGCTCATTCATACAATCCATGGTGGACTTACCTGATAATGACTTTATGGCATGTAGATCCAAGCTTGTATTTTTTGGAAAAGATTTACATCTTCAATGCAATCATATATAATCAAACTCCACTGTATTTTGATCTATTATTTCGGTTTATGAAATTTGTATTTGCATTTTTTTGTTGAACTCATTAGTTCTCTCCACTAGTTTTTTCTAATACCTTTCCTTCAATTCTGGCAGGTTGACTGCTTTCATGTTCTGCGTAAAAGTGACCCTCCATTTGCCCCTGCAGCAATGTTCATTAAGCAAGGACTTGCGTCTTTTGTACGTTTTGAACTTCTGTTAGTCTCCTGTATGTCATTCTTTTTTAAATCAAAGGTGCTTCGTACTTCGGAAACAGATGGAAAACAATAGATGTTTCAGTAGTTGGCTGTGTTAACAGTTGTTTGCTTACCGGTTCCGCTGAACTTGCAAACTGGGAGAACTAATAGCAACTGATTATAAAGTGTAATCAAATATTTGTTCGAATGTCATTCTACAATATGCCGAAACATTTCCCTTAATAATATTTTTTTTTCTACACTTACATTTAACCCTATAAATGAAATCTTTGGCCAAGACACTCTATTCAAGGATCCACTTTTAGGTACTTTGGTTATTTATATTTCGGGTTTCATTATCAGGTTACTTTTGTTGTTACCCACTTCAATGATCCAAGGATTTTGAGTGCTGAACTGAGGGATCTTCTTCTCCAGTCAATTTCCGTTTTGGTACAGTACAAGGAATTTTTAGCTGCTTTTGAGTGCAATGAAGCTGCAACCCAAAGGTTGCCAACAGCTTTATTAGCAGCCTTTGATAATAGATCATGGATTCCTGTGACCAATATACTTCTGAGATTATGCAAGGGTTCTGGCTTTGGTTTTCCAAAGCGTGGAGAGTCATCATCCTCGTCAGTCATATTTCAGGTTAGGACAATTTTTTTAGTTGTGGCTGTGACATTTCGTCATATTCTTTTTTGCTTTTGGAATTATATTTTACTTGTATTGAATTTGTTTCTTGCATTATGTTCCAATTTTAAAAGAAATTGTTGCGGGAAGCTTGCATTACCAATGAAGAATTATTCTCAGCTTTCCTCAATCGCTTGTTTAACACTCTCAGCTGGGCCATGACTGAATTTTCTGTTTCAATTCGTGAAATGCAAGAAACTTACAAGGTAATTTCACTTTGTTTTGTAATATTTATCTCGCTTTCTTTTCCTTCACTATTATGCGAAGTTGAAATGGATGTATCATTTTCAGGTGATGGACTTCCAACAGAGGAAATGTAGTGTTATATTTGACCTCTCCTGCAATCTTGCAAGGGTATTAGAGTTTTGTACTCGTGAGATGTCTCAATCCTTTTTGTTGGGAACAGATACAAACTTGCGAAGGCTGACTGAATTGATTGTGTTTATACTGAATCATTTAATTTCTGCAGCTGATCCGGAGCTATTTGACCTGTAAGTTTATGTATGAAGTATAAAAAATGTTGCTTCTTTCTAGCATGAAGATCCGAGTTGCTATATTTCTATATGTTTTAGTTTGTTACTTCATTGCAACTGTGTAGACTTTTTATGCTGCTGGACAAGCAACAAATTCTTTGATCTTAGTTAATCGACCTTTCACTAAAATTGCATCAGTCAACAAAAAATGATGTTATATCTTTCCTTTTTTCTGTGAAGAACAGCAATAGGAAATTACACATGTTCCCCTTGTTTGCTCTTTATGGCTAGTACTTAAAAAGATAATACTAGGTTCTCCTTGTGTTATAACATGTTTATCGTGTAGCCATAAAATTCTTCCATTGCCCCTTGATGTTCTCGACATGTTGTAGAAATGTGTATTTATTTATTTTTGTCAGTTATATTATTTATGGAACAGTAATGTATTTATTTATTTTTGTCAAGTATGATATCTATGGAAAAGAGTCGTGGGTCCATTTTTGAAATTATGAAATATTTGGCTTCAAAGCTCCATCCTTTCTCCTGCCCTAATCCATTCACATGTTACTTTGCAGAACGCTTAGACGTCCTGGTCAATTTACTGAGAAGGTTAACAGAGGCATGATTTTAGCACCGCTGGCTGGCATTGTACTGAATTTGTTGGATGCTAGTAGAGAGAGAGACTGTGGGGAGCAGAATGATATTGTTGCAGTATTTGCTAGTATGGACTGTGCTGATACCATTCTCTGTGGGTTTCAGTATCTCATCGACTATGATTGGGTTCGTATTTAACTCCCTGATGGTTTTGGTTTTATTCAGGGTTTTAGACATTTAACAGTGCAGTTGTTTCATTCCTATTCACCTAGTACCTACCATTCTTAACTTGGAACATGGAAAAGAAAATATGAGAAAGCTTAGGAAATCCTTGGGTCCTTCGGCCATAATCTAAGATGAGAGAAATGAAAACAATGTAAATAATGGGGGGAATTTCTCCATGTTATCTTGGCTTTCATATTTATCTCTTGCCACACCCTATTCATAGTTTTTGAAAATTTATGAAAGCTTCAATTTATATCATTTCTTTTCCTTTCCTTTTTTGTCATATCCACAATCCAAATGAAGCAAGACAGTTGCATTAGGTTCACTTTGCAATTGTAATCTTTAATTTGTAATAATTGGTACTCCTGGGATCACTGCTTGAGGTTGAAAATTTCCTCATGCTGAACATTTGAGGACAAGCCATTTGTTGGCTTGGCCATGTAAAGAAAAAACTGGATCTAGAACATGTTTAACTCAAGTATATCATATGCGCTTAGATTTTTTTCCATTCATTCTGAGACGACAGTTGATTAGTTTTTATTTGTTTGTGTTACATTTTTTTTTTTTTTTCCTTAAATTTTTACATTGGGTTCAGATATCCATGCTTGATTGGCAAAGTAAGGTTTAGCTCTGCATATTTGCTCTTCAATGTCAGAGTACTGGCGAACCAGTGCACACTCACACGATTTAAGTGTGTCCAGCTAAAGTAACACCATACTCCTCTCTAGCATGACCAATTCTATGGGCAAATTTTTAAATTAGAATAGCAAAGGTAGGTGATGACAGCAAAAACGCTTGTTTTGCATGTTTTGGTTGAGTTGTCTACTCGTTTTCAGCAGAAATTCTGAACGATTACTTGTGTGCTATCTTAACTTCTGTATGTGGGACTTACCAATCTATTACTCACGATCTTCTCCGTCAATTTGCCAGACAGGGTCCTTCAGAGGGGACGATCATCTTTGTAAATTAGCACAGCTAGAAAAATTTTCAAGCATGTTGATCTGTCAGGCAGAATTGCAAGAAGTTCAGAAGAGAATTTGTCATGGAGAATCAGACGCTGATGATGGCATGTGCTGCATATGTTATGCTTGCGAAGCAAATGCTGAATTTGTACCATGTTCCCATGTTTCTTGCTATGGTTGCGTATCGAGGCACCTCCTCAATTGCCAAAGATGCTTCTTTTGCAATGCAACAGTCGTAGGAGTTGTTAGGAAGGATGCAAATGCTCCATGAAGTCTCTCACTGCAGGTTTGTATTTTTTATTTTTCGTTTAGATGGTCCGAAATTGGCAAGTTTTTTTGGACATAGAACTAGTAGTGAATGGGAAAAATATTATTAGTTATTTAATTTTTTAGATAGAATATATATATATATATATATACTAGTTTAGATACTAGTAACTGATGTAAATGTTGAAGAAACTCGTGGGTTCTTTTGGTATGGGGTTATGAATTTTGTAGCCAAGGCTGAGGGCATTATTTTGTAAATATTCGAGGTGCAAATGGAAATAAACCTGAGTTGTGTGTACATCTTTACCCGCATCCCTTTTCATGTTTCCGTACATCTCTTACAAGGTATAAATCACCGTGACAATCAAATAAAATCTATAAATAAAGCCCAATGGATTAAAGTATGCTTTTACACAAATAAATCTGGGTTTACCTTACAAGTTTGGTGATTGAGAAGAAGAATTACATTGTAATAATCATTCCAACTCAAATTATTGGTGCCAAGAGGGTTAACAGCAAGCAATGATAAAAAGAGAGACGTGATCCAATTGAGAGAATAGGGGTACTCGAGAGAGAGAGAGATAGGGAAATTTCTCCTCAATGGGTTGTCGTAGATTTGTAATATTATGTTCGTGTATGGTGGAGATTGAAATTAGATTAAAAGTTAAAATTAATAATTAATTTTAATCATATTTTATAGGATTTATAATTTTTCAATCATATATTTTATTAGTTTTTTTATTAAAATTTACTAAAAATCTGATTTTAATTTACATCCAATATATGCTATATAATATGTTTTTATAACCTTTGAGAAAATTATGCTTTTATTTTTTCTTTACAAAAAATTAGGTATTATCTTTTTTTATACACAAATTAGAGATTTTTTTTTTTGAAAAATCAAATATATTTTTAGTGTATATTTTTATTTTGTCACTGATCATGATAATTGTGTTAATTTATATCTGATTTTTAATTTTTCTAATTTTATATCATACAAATTGTGATTCTTATCATTTCAATATGGTATAAAAATATTGTTTATTTGTAGTATTTCATCATTAAAAAACTTTTTGAATCATAGAAGTTGAGTTTTGTGAGTACAATTTTTTTCTCTTGTGTATCTTAAATTTTATTTTCTTTATTTTATTTGAGACTCGTCAAATTCTCCCACAAATCGGTAACAAATATTACTTTACAACACTTATAAAGTATTTCAAAATAATGTACAACACGCATCCAACTCTAACTAGTGAATACATAAGTCAAAAATTAGCATGTCACGTATGTCCCAATTGACATAGTTTTGTGAATAATGTAAACAGTACAATAACTTTTAATATGAATCTCATGTCGCACACATAGAACATCACACACACACACATAGTCACAATACTGGGGTCACAATTATTAAACAATATAGATATACTTCATAAATTTTTAAACGCCTCCTTAATGTGACATGCAACATAGTTATTTTTACGTATTGTGACATAGTTAATAACTAAGGTCATATTTTTATCTTATATAAAAAAAATTATTATCTATTTCATATAAATATATATTGAATTATGAAATTTTTCTCAAGTTTTGATATTTTGAAAACGTAATCTTAAAGCATGATAGTTATGCCTTTTTTGCCCAATAAATAAAGTGAAAATTAATACATGTACCTCAATGAATAACAAGCGTTTGATAGGAATTAAAATATAGATTTTTATGATAAGTCAAATTCAATCATTAATTTTAATTATATATTCTTAGAATTTATAATTTTTCAACAATATATTTCATCGACTTTTATCAAAATTTGCTAAAAATCTAATTTTAATCTCTCCACCAAACAAGAGATAAATAAGCCCAATCATTGAACATCCTACTCACTTGTGTCGTGATCCCCAAAGTTCAATATAATTACATTAATGGTCGCTGAAGATATTTTCTTGAATTATTCTGCGAGTATAGAAAAAGGGGATAGAAATTGTACATGTGCTGCATTGTATGGATGCATTTTTTTTAAAAAATTTTAATTTTTTTTGCGTGTTTTTATCATATTTCAATGATAATCTGCCAAGTGTCTATCTATTTCCGTAAAAATATTTATGTACATGTGGCATTGTTGTGTTTTCTTAACCCCTGTTTGGTGCCCATGAAAATTTTCATTTTTATTCTTCGACTCATTTTCAACTACACATTATTCAATAAAATAATATTTTTCATCAAGTCAATAATTTTTCCTTATTTTTCAACCACAATTCTTCATTAATCTACTATTCCAAAATACATTCTTCCAAAATAATGTGACTCAAACACACCTTTAAAGTAGTGATTACTTAAATTTTCAACTATTATACTAGGGCTTGTTCGGTAGAGATTAAAATCGGATTAAAATTGAAAAATCAGCCGTTATTGTTGACTTTTATTAGACGAGTGAGACCCAATAACGACTATATTTTAAATTTTAATTGAATTTTAAGCTTGACCAAACATGCTCCTAAGCATTAACATTAAATCCTACCTAGCGTTGCTAAGTGTCAACGTTTCACTGAACAATATTATTTATGACGCAAAGTCAGCAAATCTGGAGAGCTAGGAATTGGGTATTAAGCCCATCTTTGATCAACATTATTTTTTTAAATCTCATTCTTCTACCCATTTTCAACTACATATTATTCAATAAAATAATATTTTCAATCACATCAATAAATTTTTTTTCTTTTTCAACCACATATTCCACATCACATTAATAAAAAATGCATTCTTTTAAAAATAATGTGAACCAAATATGAGCTAAATATAGAAAATGTAATGCGGCTTCAATTTTTGGTTTGACTTGTCTAGCCATGCCAACGAGCCGAGCCGAGTCGAGCCACAAGTCGAAACTCAAAGCTCGAACTCGACTCAAGCAAAACAGGTCGAAGCTTTTTTGGGTCCGAACTGAGCCAAGCAAAAGCTTGACCAAAATTTTTAGGCTCGGCCCGAGCTTCTACTCGACCTTTTCGAGCCAAGCCGAGTCGAGCCGGACTCGAGTTGAGCTGACTCGATTTTTATTATAATTATAATTATTTAATTTTTTTGTGTGACGGTTACTTGCGTTTGCGGGTAGGCAGCTGAATTTTAGTTGATTTTTTTTTTTTAATTTTTACTTTGATTAAAAATAATTAATAATGGGAAAATCAAAAGTAAAGAATTAATTATCGAACATGTTAATTTTATTTTGTTTAAATGTACTGCTTGGTTGATGACTGCTCCTAATGTGAGTTCAGATATATGAGGTCAACTCGGATATAGTTTGGTGTATGCGAAAAGTTTATGTAGTTTATCGAGGCCAAAATAAACATAATGATTGAAAATTTCTTACACATTGTACCAACAGTCAATCAGCAAGTGACATATAAAAGGTCTTACATCAACTCCCGCCAAATGTACTAATAATATGCTTTAGCTTTCCTTTTTAAGTAGTACATTAATTGTTGGGGACCACATGTAAGGCTAACTCATGATGGTCTGATAAGCCGAGCTCGTTGACCAATCTAAACGTGTCATGAGTGTACTTTCTCAGCTCGGCACTATAACTGATAAGATAGGTAAATAAAAGATGTATGCAGAATCCTTCCCTATAAAAGGAAGAAGGGGAAAGAGAAGAAATGAGACGAAACTTGACATTACAATTTTTCCTACATTTTCATATTTCAAATATCTCCTTCTACAAGATAAATGAATTATTGTATGAACACTTGTAATCTCTCGACTTACAATCAATCAAGTTCGTATTTGCATTCTAAGTTGATTTGAATCTTGTTCATATAATTTTCAATGTCAATAATTATTATTCCTAAAAATAACGCTGGTTGTAACCATGGTGGGATTACGTGGCATTATCCCTGAAAATAACGTTAACGAACCGAAAAAGTTCCGCCTTTTCCAGCCAAACTCACTGGATATAATTTTTCCTAGACGTGGACCCTTCACTCTCCACCAATACATTCCTATGAAATAACACGACAAACTTATATCATCAGCTAGAGTCTCATTTTCCCTCATGGCGTTGGCTGCGCGTCCGGTTTTCTGTGAGCTCAAGCCGGATAAACCGGCGACACCCTTGCAGGTCCAGAAGCCGAAACTGGCGGAGCTACCACTGCCACAAACGTCATCTGATAATGGAAAAATTGTGCTGCAGCCGAGGCTCTGTACACTTAGATCATACGGCGGTGGTGATCGTGTAGGTGTAATCAAGGCCAAGAATGATGATCAAGTTTCGCCTTTCTTCGCGACATTAACTGAATATATAGAGAGCTCCAAGAAGAGTCAGGACTTTGAGATTATCTCCGGTCGCCTTGCCATGGTAAGTCTCCACAAAATCTTATATATTGATCTATATTTGGGTTAATCGACGTGGAATTTATTCTTGCCCATAAAGCTCGATTGAGCATATCAATATTAAAATTCGTGTACTTGATTGAGTCGCAGTCAAATTAAATTGCTCGGTTAAACTTAATCAAGACGTTTCCTCTTAAAAAGATAATGTTATTCATAAGAGTAGATAAAGTTCTTATATGTTGGTCTCTATTTGAAGTGACGCGGAATTTCTCCCTTAATTATATGTTCCTCTTTTGCAGATGGTGTTTGCAGCAACTGTAAGCATAGAGACGGTGACTGGAAATTCTGTATTCAGAAAAATGGATTTGCAAGGTATTGAGGAAGCTGCAGGGGTATGCTTGGTGGCGGTGACGAGTGCGGCAATTATCGCCTGGTTATCGAGTGCACGTAAAGGGGTAGGTCGAATGTTTACTATCCGTTGCAATACGTTGATCGACTCACTTGTCGATCAAATCATCGACGGTTTATTTTATGAAGTTGACCCAAGTGATTGGTCTGATGATCAATTTTAGTAAATCGAATATGAATATTGAAGGAGTTGTAAATAGCAGTAGAATATACGCGTTTGATAATCGAAAGATGATAATTGCACTCTTGGTACCCAATATTCGTGTTCATTACCACTCTGATTTCGATTTTCTTTTATCTTTATTTCTTCTTTTGTTTTTTAGCAACTTTACTTTTTTGTGACAGAAATGTTCAAAAGAAAAGTATGTTGCCGTTTCTTTTGTTCCTAGCAGAAAGGTTCGCAACCTATGTTCTTTTCTTGATTTTTGTTGTATTCGTTTAATCAAAATTAATTTGCTTTCCTTTAGAGAAATTGAAGGAGAGGTCTCAAACTTTTTAAAATGTGTCGTCGGGTCCGAATCTTTTATAATCTTAGGAATAAAACTACTTGTACATAAAAATTTATAATAATAGTTTAAATACTGATAAAGTGTCAAAAACTCTTTTTTTTTTCCTCTCTCTATATACTTATTTTCAACCATACATTCACAACTGCGCACCAATGAGGGCGGAAACTTGAGGTCACCAATCTTGTGGGTTTTGTAAAAATTACACTATAGGTTTTGAGTTGTGAAGCCCAAGAAAGAAATTCCGCCTCTTCATAGTGGTGATGACTGTTGTTAGGGCTCGGCAAAAAACTAGTCTAATCGATAAATTGATTCGACCCAAATCGCCCCGGTCCATTTGGATCGATTTTGAAAAGTTTCACGATTTGGATTAGTAGCTATATAACTCAAATCGAATCGGACGGTCTTGAACCTACCCACATGATATATTTATACTTCTATAACTTGCAAACTCGATATTTACATAGTACACTCGACTTTTCCGTTGATAACATGTTTTTGAAAGATTTGAAACATCTGCAGCAAATCTATCATTTTTCTAAGAAAGAAAAGGGAAAAGAACAAGAACACTGTTGATATATGGTGCAATTAAAAATACTCATCGGGTATGCTAATTGATAAATTATGCATATTTAACTTACCATTGTAAAATCACTTATAAATCTCAATAAAAAAAAATGTAGTTTTCTATAAATTATTATTCTTAACGTACAAAGCTACGTATGCCACGGTAAAGTTTCAGGAATATCCGAATTTGTTCATCTTTTCATTTTTTTTAATTAAATAAGTGATATTATATATGACGAAATGGGGTGGGATTGAGCCTTGAGGGTGGTCATCTTCAAGACTTCAACCCTATTTGTCGAAAAGGTAGAACGGGACTAGGGTTAAAATATCCTGACTTATAGTCTAATTTAATTAAAATATTTTTATATTATTTTTTATATACTAATTTATAAATAAATTAGAAATGGCGACTTCTCCACGACATATAAACAAGTAAAAATCTCAATAATAAACGCGACTTTAGGTTAGAAAAATTCGACTGTGGGAAAGGCAAATCCCCACGTGTATTCACATGGTTCCTGCTTAAACCATCCTCTGCAACGCAACTTCACCTCCGACTGTATCTCTGAAGCTATCCTCACTCCCCACCCCACCCTACCCATCTAATGCACAAACTGTTACAGATATTTACAATATGTATATATTCATGGGGGTCAATTATCAATCACTATAATCATTCCAGTAAGAAATTTGTTGATGGCAATTCAGAGCGCACTCACTCTTATTCCATCTTCTCTTTCTTCTTCTTCTTTTGCAAAACCCACTCTCTTTCATCGCATTTCCAGTAAGGTTAGGCCCTCTCGAACTGTTCTCTTTCAAAACGGCGGGGTATCATCTATCCCCGTTGGTGAGGACTTGCCACACGATTATGATAACTGGTTCCCTAAACGGGACCACAAGAGTCGCAGAAGGGCTGGAATTCTCCTCCATCCGACGTCATTTCCTGGCCCCTACGGCATCGGTGACCTGGGGTCTCAGTCCTTCCAATTCCTTGATTGGCTTCACGAAGCCGGCTGCTCTCTATGGCAGGTGATTATGTTCACTTTCCCTTTGTATCTATTTTTCATTTTTGAATTATGAATTGAATTGTTTAGGTTGTTCAAATTCGAAATTTTCGAAGAAAATGAAGCTTTTAGCTGATTTGATGTAATTCTGGTGTAAAAAGTATTAACTGATTCACAATTTTCACGCCTTTTGCTTATTCTTTTTAATAATTAGAGCCGTTTGATTGTGTATACATTTGAGTTGGCCATTTATGTAAGCCATCCTGAACTCATACCACCATTTCGAAATGTCTTGACTTTTGAATTCCACAGGGCTGCAAATGTATCAAGTTTCATTTGTTTTTTCCTTGTACGGCTCATACATTAAACCAACTCCAGATTTTTTTGTGTGGTTCATTCATTAAAATTTTTGAAGAAAAACTAGCCGTTCACTAGTCACTTTTGTATATTTTATAAGCCTAGAAAGATTAAAGTGGACCCAGAGTGGATATTTCATAGTTTTATAAGAGATGAAAATGTTCCTTTTTAGGAATATGGACTATTTTTTTATAGGAGCTCATGGTATATGGAGGAATATATCTTTTGGGTAGGGGAAGTACTTTTTTAATTTTTCCTCCCATTTCATGTCATATAACAGTTTAACAAATCCACAAGTGCATTCTCTCATTGACATCTTGTTTTACTAATTTTTATTCGCTTCAAAGAGCGTTTCCTTTATTTTGACCTATGTATAAATTGAATTAATACTTATACAGGTTCTTCCTCTTGTTCCACCTGGAAGAAGAGCTAATGAAGAGGGATCCCCTTATTCTGGACAGGTGATATTATTCTTCACAGTACATTTTTCTTCTGTCTGTATACTTTTCATTAATAACTTATATTCCACCACTGTAATTATGAATAAGTAAATATATGTACGGAGATTTTTATTTTATTTTTTTATTCTTTATTATTATGATGTAATGATAAGCTGCCAAGGGATTTATAGGCTAGTCTTCCTAAGGATGCAATTACTCATCCGTAATTTTAGCATTTAGCTTATTAATGAAATTAACTATGGTTTACTTTCAGGATGCAAATTGTGGTAATACTCTTTTGATTTCTCTTGAGGAACTAGTAGAAGATGGCCTGTTGTTGAAGGAAGAACTTCCAAAACCATTGTGAGATTTTGTCTGTGATTGGCTGCAGTCTAACCATATGGATTGTTTCTCTGTTCTTATGTTTGCCCCATAATCTCTGTCTTCCTTGCAGAGACATGGATCGTGTGAATTTCTCTACTGTTGCTGAGATTAAGGATCCTTTGATAGCTAAGGTAAAGTACAGCTAAATCCTTGTAATTACTACGTCTTGTACTTCCACATTTATATGAGTTAGAAAGTTAATTTGGAATGAATGCTGGCCTAAAAATATGACATTAACAGTCATTGTTTTCATGATAGTTAAATATCCTTATTGAAAAAGATAGTAACTGCACAAACTTGATACTCTCAAATCTGAATTGATAACACTCAAAAGCTTATGCTATCGAATTACTCTTGTACTTGCTTTTTAATTAAGTACATATTTGAGTAAATTCTATGTAGAGACCGGGATTAGTACAAAATAAGACTATTGAATTGAGTTACACATGAACATAAAATATCTTAGATTCTTAGTTATATTTGTGCGTGCATGCGGGTAAATATCAATGAAGTGCAGGCTTATGCATGCGTAAGTACAGAGTATTGATGATTGTACAGTTATTCAAATATTCTAAAGTGTCATCCGAAGATACTTCTATGTGTCCTTAACAAACAATAAATGGATTCAGCACTGATTTAAAAAATAATCAATTATTGCATCCTGTTGTAGTTTATCATCACTAGAAAGATAATTGTTATGTTGAGAATTTATTACACAAAGCCTACTATATTTGACATAGGATGCAATCAACAAAGAATGAGACTTGTAGAAGAAGGGGGAAAGAAAGGGGAGAAGCCGCGAGAAGAAATTGGGGGGAGAAAAGTGTTTATTCAACTCATCAAAAGTCTAACTATTGTAATGCATAAGCCTCTTTATATAGGGTTTAAACTAATCTAATTTTAAGTAGGAAAAAACTGATAAAATACTAGAAGATCCATAAAATAACCTAATTACTTTTCGTAAGTAAGTATCTAAATTGGATAGTCTTCCATATGATATATCTAATAGTATCTCTATAAATATTACTTTCTAATTTCCTTTTCACTTGTAAACTCTTTATCATGAAACCTTATTAAACTTGTTACTTGAACTTTGCCTTGTTTCTTTGTTGTTGTTTTCCAGCATTCAGTCCCTAAATCTTTTATTAATGCTATGATGGCTGCACAACAATGACTAGTCTGTTTGAAAGACGTGCAACCTCAATGAATGTTCTCTTAGTTTGTCCTTCATAATGATCACACCATTGTGTTTGTTGTCATATACAACTGTCTCTATTTTGTCTGGGTTCTGAAATTTGAGTTGTAAGATCATTATTACAAACTCCTGGCGTTCCATATTGTATTAGGCTGCAAAAAGGCTGATTAGTGATGGGGGACTGAAGAATCAGCTTGAACAGTTCCGCAAGGATCCAATTATTGCAGGTTCCTGACTTGTAATTCTTTTCTTTTCTATTGAAAATTTCAACTGATTAAGAACATTTTAGAAATAAATTTTTTATTTTGTTTTGTAAATGGAGCAAAATTTCAGGTTTCTAATTAATTGTGTTGCTGCTAGTACTGTATTAGTTACTGACCTCTATAGCCTTCCTTTCTTGAATTGGTGCACTGTATCACGTGAGTTTTTTTGCTCACATTGATGTTGTGCCAAACAAGAATGTAATATATTGTTTTGTTTGGTGTAGACTTGTAGTTACATCATGGCATAAATGCACTAGTGATTCAGGCATAGATGAAAATATTTCCATACAGAGACTTATTTTATTTAGCTTAGGACTCAGTTAACTTGCTTCCTATAAAAACTTATTTGGTTTGTCTTAGGAGGTAATTAACTTAGCCTGGAATTTGTTGTATTAATATTGCCTGTTTTAATTGCTGCTAGAGGCTTGTACTAGGTAAGGCACCAGGCATAGTGTGGTATAATTAGATGGAGTTGCTTCACATGATGGCTGCCTGGCTTTGACTTCAGGATGTGTATGTGTGTTATTATTATTTTTTTTTCCCCTAATCCGGCTCCATTTTCTTACTTATCATATTTATGTTTGGAAGATTCTCCCATCTTACTCTTGCATAATATTGTTCTAAAGTATATCATTTTTCTATAGGGCCGTAGGCATATTATGGCCATTGAAATGGGAATTAAACGTTGTTTATAACAACTCTTTGTTGTATATGAGGTTGTTCTTAAATTGAGCTCATCTGATTTTATTAAATGTTATACATATGCAGGTTGGCTTGAAGATGCAGCATATTTTGCTGCCATTGATGACTCTTTAAATACATTTACTTGGTATGACTGGCCTGAACCATTGAAAAATCGCCATCTTGTTGCTTTGGAAGAAATTTATCAAAGCAAAAAAGAATTTGTAAGATCTGACTGACCTTTTTGACTGTATATAGACAAGTATTTCTTCATGCTGTCAAACGTTGATGTTGAATGACCCTGTGACTAGAAAACCGTTCTTCTCTTGCACAGATAGACATATTCATTGCTCAACAATTTTTGTTTCAAAGGCAATGGCAAAAAGTTCGTGAATATGCTCAGATGAAGGGAATCAGTATTATGGGAGACATGCCTATATATGTTGGTTATCATAGTGCAGATGTTTGGGCTAACAAGAAACACTTTTTGCTGGTGAGCTTTCTCTTTATGGAACTCGAGTGTTTCATTTGTAATATCGTGCATCAGACTAACCGTTCATGGGTCAAGCAGAATAGGAGCGGCTTTCCGCTACTAGTTAGTGGTGTTCCCCCTGATGCCTTTAGCACAACTGGTCAGCTTTGGAACAGGTATACCCTATTCTACAGATTGAGTATTTTTACTTCTTTATCTTTATCTACTCAATATTCTATTTATGTACAACAAAGTGTCTTTTTCCCATCATGTTGCTTTTAGAAATGGAAGTATAACGCACCATATTATAATTGAAACTCATGTGGAACATTAAATATTAAAAGAAAGAAATATATATGAGAAGATGCAGTTGATGAGATTCTCCATCCCACAGGCACTTCTGGGTGCCTCAAAAGCTGTTACATTTAATTATTTTATGTATTTGAATTTATGTTTAGTTTTTTTCCTGGCCAGTATATCTCTACTCTCAACTTTTCCATATTTAGCTCCAAGCATTCCCACCACATAGTACGAGCTGATCTTTCTTTTGATAAGTTGTAGTTCAAGAAAGAATACAAGCAGTATACCTCGATTTAACATCTTGAGCCTTCATCCTTTTCAGGTTGATGTTGAACCTGGTTTACAGGTTGAAGAAAAATAAAAAAGAATACATTTTCTTGATAAAATAATTCAAAAATAGCAATCTCGCTATCCTTTCTAAACAACCGACTTACCCCGAGATCCCTCTATAACATTCCAATCCCAAAATTAGCCCACCACAATAAAACGACAGTCTTCCCAAGCTAAATGAACAATGATCTAGTTCATGGATGCCGAAAATATCAAAAGGAAAGGGGAATGCATGCGCATATTGTCCACATTATATACTATACAACATGAATTTTGCTGTAAACCAATGTGTCAAAGTTAATAAGTGGCTATCTAATAAGAGGATATGTTTCTTTTTCTTTATTCTGGAGTGCTTCTTTGTTCCCAATTATTATTGCTATTATTCGGGGGGTGGGTAGTTCTACATTCCTCGTGTTATTACTACGAGACTCGAGTATAGTTAAAGTATGTTCCATTTATCTTCATGCTAGTTAAATGTTGTGGAAGTGAACATATGTTTTGTTGCAGTACACACGATGGCTTCCTCTCAAATATTTATAAAAATGCATCTAACATTTTACAAGAAGCATAATTTGTTATTTGCTGTTTTTTTTTCATTAAGTTACTTACTTAGCTTTTTGGCTTGAAAGCCCTCTATATGACTGGAAAGCCATGGAAAAAGATGGATATTCTTGGTGGATTAGGAGGTTAAGACGTGCACAGAATCTATTTGACGAATTCAGGATTGATCACTTTAGAGGATTTGCTGGCTTTTGGGTTGTCCCCTCTGGTGAGATGATCTTTAATGTAGTCAAGTTTAGTTCATTCATTTCAGTTGGAGACAATTCTTATTCCTTTGTGCACGCAGTAGAAAAAGTTGCAATGGTAGGACGTTGGAAGGTCAGTTTACCCTTCTTTCATTTTCTAAACTGTTTCTTTCCGACAATTTTTAAAAATATCTCTTAATGATATGTATATGAAAAGTAGGTTGGACTTGGAAAGTCTTTATTTGATGCCATATTCAAAGCCATTGGAGATCTAAACATCATAGCAAAATGCCTATAGTGGTACAGAACATCAGAAAAATTCTGAAGGTGAGTGATGATTTTATGCATAATAAATTTCATTTTACTATTGAGCTTCATGCGAAATTTGAATTTGTTCAATGTGTATCCTAATAAATTTCTTCTTGTACAGCCAGATGGTTATGTATTGTTCCGTGATTATGCAACCGACGATCTTGCTCAGGTTGGATACTGTTGCAACCATGTCAAAATTACTTTTTCATCATGGTGCCATAAGCAATTATTATTTCAGCTGCATCTTCCTGCATTTTAACTTCACTCTTAACCTCAAAATTACTTTTTCATCTTACAAAATGTCTTACACTACATTAA
>CAIGRE010139269.1:0-14004 GCA_903798275.1 Fraxinus angustifolia subsp. syriaca
GAAGTATGACTAATAATCTACGTGGCTGATTAATAAAAAACTGCACGCTATTATAACAGAATAAATCTACTGCGGCAGATCGTACCATGCTCTACATCTCATGGCCTACCAGATGAATCCACCTGGTATAAGGAAACAAAATCATGAACGTGGCGCTTTCCTATTGGTGAGAGCAAGAACCGGTTAAACCAAGCTACTGCACGTCTCTTTTATTTCCTTTTCCATTTTTACATTTGCTACTGTGAGAGAGAGCTTACCGTCTTTGTGTGTATAAATACCTCTGATCCCTTTTGTTTTTTACACATTTGAAGTTCGTAGAATTATCTGATTCGATCGTTGAATTTAGGTACGATATTATAATGTTTTGATTTTGAGTTTGATTGATTAAACTTAGATTCAGATCTAATTTTGGGTCTGCTGCACCTTTCGTTAAACCAACGCATTGTTGATCACTGACAAAGGAACCTTTGCGTGATTTTGAAGATTTATCTCTCTTTTGGTAAAGTTTGGTGTGACATGGGTCATCTGGGGTGCATACTTGTCGTGTTTGTTGGTTGAGTATCCATTATTTGCAATTGTTGTCATCGGAATAGGCGAAGTTTCTCAGTAACTATATAGGTGATCAGAGGTTCCATTTTTATTTTCTGAAAGATATTTAATTTTTGTTCTTGCTTTTCAATAAGTTATGTGGTAATTTTGCATTCTGCAAATGATAATATGCGTTACAGATTGTGTAATGGTTATATAAAGGGATCGTTTTGTTTTTTTTTTATTGGGATATCTTGTTTAGGTCAATGTGTTGAGTTGAATTAGGATTGTACAATTGTAATGGAATTGTTCTTAATTTGTCAATATCAGATCATGATTTGCTTCTAATTTACAAAAAGATATGATTTTACTTTTTGGTTCGCTAGTAAGAGAGATTTGTTTTCTGTTTTTGGTTGTTTTCTAAATTAATCACTCGTCAGTATTGCACTTCTAGAAGGTTTGAGACTTGAGTTGGCTATTCTTGTTCAATTTGCCAAGGAAAAATATTTTCTTTTCTGGGTTTTCTTATATAAGATCATTGTACTAATTATGCATTAAATTCATGGTATTTTGACCTGGAGCGAGGTTAATCTACTGTGGCTTCGTGTAATTTTTTATTTATTTATTTTTTTCAGAATTTGAAGAAAGGATCTGAGAAATGGCTAACGAAGCATCTAATGGACAGAACCATGTAACCACAAAGCCACCTCCAGAGCCATCACCATTGCGAAAAGCAAAATTTTTTCAGGTATTTATCCATGGTGCTTGATAAAATAAAATAATCTGTTTTTATGTCTCAATCTTATCGTCTCTGCATCTTAAATTTTTTACATTTCTAAGCAATTCATTTTTTCTTTTCGGGTGGATACTTTTTAAGTTGTGATAAGTTGATCTTGAACAAAAAAGAAAGAAAATTAGAAAAGATGGCTAATTACTCTTGTGGTGAGTGTATGTAGAAGCTGAAATTGTTTGTGTAAACTCCATTTGTGTTGCTGATGTTCGGGATGCTCATTCACGAATGTTTGCAACCAACGGATGATTTTTCATTGAGAATTCTATAAAGGTTTTGATTTCATTTGTCATTCATAGTCTAGTTGAGATTCAGATTTCCTGATGTTAAGGGACAGAGGAGGGAGTTGGTTTGA
Source organism: Fraxinus angustifolia subsp. syriaca (assembly GCA_903798275.1). Taxonomy (NCBI): domain Eukaryota; kingdom Viridiplantae; phylum Streptophyta; class Magnoliopsida; order Lamiales; family Oleaceae; genus Fraxinus; species Fraxinus angustifolia. Next base: position 1,674 of record CAIGRE010139269.1, read on the forward strand.
TGCTTGTAATTCATGAATGATTGTGTGCTCTGGTAGATGAAGGAGAGATATTCTCCTTTGGTACTCCGAGATTTATTTGAGATCGGTACTTTGCAGTTTATGGTGGGGGATACTTTTTTTATTTTTCTTAAGTGTGCTCATTATCATTAGTTATCTTAAATACATTTTTCTTTTCATTTCATTTATAACTTTGGAGGTTTCAATTTATTACCAAAACTGGAGAAAGTTAAAACTTTTTACATCTCTGAGCATATTATAATTTCATAAAATGGTTCTGTTTGATTTGCTATTCTCTTCCTATCCAGGCTTATGAATGTTTCCCCATTATATTTATTTTTGACACTAATACACGTTATATGGTATACTTATGACACCTTGATGACAGGCAAACATGAGAATCCTTGTTACTGGTGGCGCTGGATTCATTGGCTCTCACTTAGTTGATAAACTGATGCAAAATGAGAAGAATGAGGTGAGCACTACTTATTTTTCTATTTGGTTTCTTACGTGCAATGGTGGACATTTAATTAAAGATGTACTTCATTTTACATATGTTCATGAGTTCTTTTTATTTTCAATCAGGTGATTGTTGTTGATAACTATTTTACTGGCTCAAAAGACAATTTGTCTCAGTGGATTGGTCACCCAAGATTTGAGCTCATTCGTCATGGTAATTAATCTTTGAAGTTTGTCTAATTGCCTATTATGTCAGCATGATCTTTCTTTGTCGAGGTGGAATAAAGTTCCACGATAAAGACTTTTCTCTTGATGCATCACACTACCACTGTAGCGTCCAAGTAGATGTTGTCTTGACTTTGCTCAATGCCATTCTCACCATCTGTTTGTCCATCCATCCATCCACGTCTTTCTTTCTTTTTTCCTTTTTAAATAAAGCATTCTGAGGTTTCTGTGCATGTGGAGAAACTTTCTCAAGACCATGGTTTGTTGCTTGAATCACCTACATTTCCATCCTATATATTTCCAATTTTTTTTCTTGTGCAGATGTCACAGAGCCATTGTTAATTGAAGTTGATCAGATATACCATCTTGCATGTCCTGCTTCCCCAATTTTTTACAAATATAACCCTGTGAAGGTTAGCCGCTTGAAAGATATACATACGTCTCTTTCGCACTCACTCATTAGTTTAGTTGCTTGCTCGCTTTTGTTGTTTATGCTGTAAATACTCTTAAAATGCCACGATTTCTAGTGGAGTATGACAATGGAAGTTAAGTATTTATTTTTTGTTATATTCTCTTTCTATCAACAGACAATAAAGACAAATGTGATTGGTACTCTCAACATGTTGGGCCTTGCCAAGAGAGTAGGAGCGAGGTTTGAATCAACTTGCTCATCTTTATTTCATCTCTCTTTAATATGGCATTTGACTTTCTATACTTTCTTAACAGGATTTTGCTGACATCAACATCTGAGGTTTATGGAGATCCACTTGTGCATCCCCAGGATGAAACCTATTGGGGCAATGTCAACCCTATAGGTATTGTTTTACCTCTGAGAATGCCATAGCTGAATATTCTATGTGATACAAGGATGATCCAACTTGTTCTCGCAAATTCACCATGATCTTTTACTGTTTCAGTGTAGTCTAATTTTCGTGTTGGATACTCTTGCTATATAGTAATAATCCACTGAACTTTGCTGTAATTTTTATTATTAACAGAATAGAAGGAAAAATTCTATTTGCATCAGTCCCTGAACCACAGTTTATATCGTGCTAAAATCCAATAACAAAGAATAAAATAGAAAGAAATCTAGAGTTGCTTAAATAGTTGGAAAATGTGTACTCTCTGCTTCCCTTCAAATATTTATCAATGGTTCAAAATTATGAACCTTCTTATTTTGTCAACTTTGTGTTTTATTGTTTTCAATTTCCTACTGATGGTTGGCTCGAGCATGGATGAATTTGGTGAACTAATGGGTTTGGAAAATATTTCCATTCCTATCTCGTATCATGTGGAGAAAGTAATAAATTAGCGTGCTATCGATACTCGAGAGTTGTTTATTTATCAATACTTTGATTTGGGTCACTCTGTATGTTGATTCCTAAATACTTGCTCAATTATTATATCTCAATTGAAACTCTTTCAAGTCTTGAATTTTTCATTCAATTCCTTGGCATCTCTGAACTTTTGGCAACGGTTTGTTATACCTTTTAAACTTCACTGTACTAATAATTATCTGGTCAGCTGTTTTATGCCAAAGCATGATATCGAATGCATCATTTTGTTACTAGATGTGCGATGTATTGTTTTAGCAACAGATAGAAGAGCATACTCATAAGTACTGATAGTATTTTCTTTGTATTGCAGGAGTCAGGAGCTGTTATGATGAGGGAAAAAGAGTTGCTGAAACTTTGATGTTTGATTATCATAGGCAGCACGGAATTGGTAAAATCCCTTTGTTTTTCTGCGAATCACATGTTTGTTATTGGTTTTCGACGTCCAATTCTCAGATTGTGTCACTCATATGATGCACTTCTTACAATTTGAAATGATGACTCCACAACAGAAATTCGTATTGCAAGGATCTTCAACACTTATGGACCCCGCATGAATATTGATGATGGTCGAGTTGTCAGCAATTTTATAGCTCAAGCAATTCGGTAATATTTTATTTGCCATGCTACAATCTTCTGCATACCTTTGATCCTTCTTGCTGGCCCCTTGTTATCTCTGGAGTCGAAGCCCACTTCTGAGCACATCACAATTTCATATTCTCTACTTGATGTGTGCCAAGTAAAAGAAGATTTCACCTACCCAGTTCTCATAGTATATCATTTTTGCACCTGCATGCAGTGATGAGCCTTTGACAGTCCAGTTGCCTGGAACACAAACAAGAAGCTTTTGTTACGTTTCTGACATGGTACAAGAGAGGATTATATTATTTCATTCATATGACCTTTTAATGCATGTTATTGTATCTTGTGGCCTTACTCTAATATCGTTTGCATGTGAAGGTTGATGGTCTAATTCGACTAATGGAAGGAGAAAATACTGGGCCAATCAACATTGGGAATCCAGGTTATTATCAATAGATCTGGTGCTAAATGCTAAAATCGAGTTCATTAATGTTTCTTCCCCATGTTTCCAAAAGAAACCCTCTTTAAGTAAAAATCTTAGGTTTGTTGAGTCCCATTCTTTGCCCAAAATGCATTTTGGAATGGTATTTTGGAGATGTGTGGTTCAAAAATAAGGAAAATTTTGGGTCTGCGTGTAATAATATTTTTATTGATGTATGTGTGGTTGGAAATAAGAGGGGGGGAAATGTATTTTGGAAATAATGGGAAGCAAACAAGGGCAAAAAATGTTTCAGGATAACTCACATGGTTTTACTGACAGGTGAATTTACAATGCTCGAGCTTGCTGAGACTGTGAAGGAGGTAGTATAGCGACATGTTTCCTCTTCTTTTTCTCCGTTTCTTTGTTAAGTATTTATATGGAACAAAATGGTCGTGGCTGTGCAGATGATCAATCCAGAAGTGAAAATCATTACTGTGGAGAATACTCCAGACGATCCTCGCCAGAGAAAACCAGATATAACCAAGGCAAAGGAGTTGCTTGGCTGGGAACCAAAGGTCAAGTTGCGTGATGGCCTTCCTCTCATGGAGGATGATTTCCGCAAGAGGATTGGGATCCAGAGGAAGTGAATATTACTAGTTTAGTAGGGCATTCTTCTTTCATTCTGGACTTCTAAGAGAACGCCATCTTTTTTGCTTTCGGTTTACTAAAAATATCCTCAAAGTGTTTCTATTACGTGTGATTATTTTCATGTATAAACGGGCAAACAAGTCATCCTTTTGAAAGTTAAATTTGGTATTAATAATACATTCTGAATTCCTCTTTTTTGGGTTATGTTTTGCAATCTGCAGTTGCTGCCAAACTTCATATGGGTAAATTCCAGTTTCAGTTACAGATGAAGAATGGCATTAGAGTCTGATTAAAGCACCAATATTCTGAATCCCAAGTCCCTTTTTTGGTTCCCAAAATCCCATATACAGTCAACCTCATGATAGCAAGAAATGATGATCTTGTGCTACGCTCCAGTGATCTCTTTCTTACTGAGACATTCAAACTCCCGTCATATTTCAGTTCACATTCCGAATTATATACACTCCCCACTGAGTGGAAGAAGCTCTTGATGAGGTTAAGGAAAGACATAAGAAGTTGTTTTCAATAATTCCAACCTAATTTTCCAAATTTGTAAAATGTCAACAGACAGTGTAGATACGTACAACTCTTTCCAATCTTCATGACTTTAATTGCTTAATAATATTTTTAAAGTGGAAGGCCCCTTGATTTTTATCTTTGTGTTCTGATCTAATTTATAGTTTTGGAAAAATGTTGCAAGTACACAAGGCAATTTGAGCCTTAGTGACCACGACTTTTCTGGAGTCGAGATAAAATTGTTGAATGATCGATCGAGTGAAGTTTAAATGAATACTATAGATTTCTTACTTTTGAAGTATTTCGTTATATTTTGCATAGAATGGTTGGTTTATATCCAAAATGAAAGGTTTGTTATTTCTATTTTTTTATTATGATACTGTATTCTACTGATTACTTTACCGTACATAAATATACTTCCGAGTATCTCAAATTATGAGTTAATCCCCTAAATAGTCACTGAACTTTTCCAAAAGTTCCCAGGAGGTCACCGAACTTCAAAAATACCCTAAATAGTCACTAAACTTTGCAAAACGTTCCTAGAGGGTCACCAACTTCAAAACTTACCTAGATAGTTACTCAACTTTGCAAAAAGTTCCTAGAGGGTCACTGGATCATTGAAATATGAGGTCTTAATTTGCAAAGTTCGGTGATCTCCTGAGAAGTTTTGGCAAAGTTCAGTGACTATTTAGGAAAGTTTTGAAGTTCGGTGACCCTCTAGGAACGATTTGCAATGTTCAATGACTATTTAGGATATTTTAGAAGTTTGGTGACCTCCTGGGAACATATGACAAAGTTCGGTGACTATTTAGGATATTAACTCCTCAAATTATAGTATCCGTTGATGAATTTTTAAGAATCGATAGTCCAAATAATATTTTATAGTTGATTTAGTCGAAGTGTTAAAACAAAAATAATTTTAAGTATTAAATTATTGTTAAATGAGTTACAAGATGAAAGAAAGATCAAAAGAGTATTTTAAGCGCTACTACAATTATTTGCGCTCAAATGTGAGATAAAAGCGGTCAATGGAGGTATGCTCATTTAAAAGTTAAAATTGAGAGATTTGCATAATTTTAAAAAATAGAGCGGTACTTTTGAAATTTTCTTAAATCTCAAGGTGGTATGTATTATTTAAAATTTGAAATATGGAAGGTTTGTGTAATATTTGAAAATAGAGGGATGTCTTGCCATGAACTTCAAGAAATGTATGAGTTATTCAAAACTTGAATTATTGGATGTTTGTGTAAATTTTGAGAAGTGAAAGAACGTCTATGAAATTGTCACAAATTCCAAGGGGGTCTATGTAATTTGCAGATGTGATTTCGGCAAGAAGAGTAGGGCCTTTGGGCCCTCTTGGTTTGGGCCTTGAGCCCATTTGAATTGACATCTTGATGATATAACAGCAATTCACATTCGCACATTTCATCATCATTTCATTCATAGATTCACTGGAGTAGATATCAGACGGAAACAAACGCCAAAATGAGAAAATTCGATCCATGGCCAGTGTTCTTCAGGAGAGAATTCAATCGCAACTGGCCTTTCCTTGTTGGCTTCGCTATTACGGGCACCGTTATAACCAAGTTCTCCCTCAGCCTCACTGGTTCGTACGCTAATTTTTCTTATTTCTATAATATATTTTGTATGTAATTTCTTATAATTTCTGTTTTTATTTTTTATTTTTTTTAATGAATGTTCCCAGAGGAGGATGCGAAGAACTCGCCCTTTGTGCAAAGGCACAGGAAGTAAGTCTTACTCGATTTACAAACCCTAGATGCAAATTAATAAATTGTAGATCTAGCTCTTTCATTGTGATACTGTGCAATATTATTCTCGGTAGTCGGTAGTTCGAAAGGGACAGTTGATGGTGGCTTGAATTTGATTAAATGATTTTTTTATGAATTTGGTATTCATTAAAGATTATTTTACGCCTGCGATGATTCTAATAACAAAATATTGAAACCAGTTATCAAATGTAAATATGATTTGAGAAAATGTACCAAATACAATGTTGAAGTATAAAGTGCATATGCTATGTGGATATTTCATGGTTGATGAAATTATTCAATGAGATTTAAGGGGTACAAATATGTGTGATAAATGGAGGAAAAGTGTTTTAGTACTTTGTTATAGGAATAGATGAGATTTTCTATATGATATTAAACTTTAGAGGCAGTAAGCTGACGTGTCGTACTTCGAAACTTTGAGAGAGGTTAATCGAGTACAAATCAACTTACTACTTAAATGTGACGTAGAATAAACTTGGTTTTATCATAGCGAACCTGAGAATGATGATGGAAAAGTATAGAGAACCTGAGAATAATTTTCACATGATCTTTATCGATCTAGAGAGCATGTATGGTAAGGTGACAAAATGATGTTCTATAGTGTACGTGGGAGAAAAACAAAGTTAATAATAAGTCCCAATTTGATTCTTTAAAACTCATTTTTAACCGCTCATTCTCTGAATAAAATAATTTTGCACATGGGCATAATTTTTACCTAATTTCTGATCACACATTCTCCAAAATCTCACTTTTCACAAAGTCTACATCAAACATACCTTAAATATATTGTACTATGAAGGGTATATGTAATGAGGCATAAACAAGTGAAGTTTACTGGGGGTCACGAAAATTTCTATTACTATATTCTTGCATCAAAGCTTTACTGTGATCTATATTTATGTTTTAACCATGGACGAGCTTACAATACAATTATGATGAGGCCTTTTGGTGTATGTTACTTGCTGATTAGTTTTAAATGATGACTTTTGCTGACAAATAGACCATGCATTAGAACTTTTGAGCATTGTAAAATTGAAAGGTTTATATGTAGATTAGGACGAAATAAATGGAAGGTCCTTTTTAATTGTAGTTTGAACTATGGACAAGGACAATTGTTGAATTACAATATAGAACCATGTTATAAAGAGTGGCTGACCTTAGTTTTTCGGTTTCATTACTGATAAGAAATGAAGAATTGGACAGGATACGATTCATAGGCTTAGAGTGAGTTTTTTTTTCTTTTTTTCTAATAAATGTTCGGGCCGGCTTGCGCGCACCTCGATTATCCCACGATGTCCTGAAGTTTACGGCTAGCTACTCACCTCAATGGTCATGAGAGAGCTCGAACTGGTGATCATTGAGAGCAAATCTAATGATTTGACCAATTGAGCAACCCTTCAGGGTTAATAGGCTTAGAGTGAGGGTTAATAGGCTTAGAGTGAGTTGGACAAATTGTAGGGGCACTCTACTTTTTGGAAGATATATTATGTAAAAAGTCAGGTTCTATTGAATGTTAACTGGACTAACTATGATTCCAATAACTACATTGGATGATTAAAATACAAAATAACCCGAAGACGAAGAAGTAGAATAATGGATGTATGGTTATATAAAATTGGATTCAAATCATGCAATTTTGTTCTGACCCTGCAGTTAAATCGTCCTTCTATGTTTTCATTCATGGAAATATGTCACGATGTTCTTCTTACTGATAACAACTTATGGATAATTGATATTTGTTTTTAGATTGGAACGTGACTCTTTTAATATGCTCATTTCTCCTTCGCAGATGAAGTACTTAATTTCTGATACTGGGGAACGAAGACATGATAGCCGAGAGACATTTTTATTTGTACTTTCTTTTCATCTCAATAATCACCAGGATGGTGATTCATAATACAGACAATTCGAACCTTCTTGGTCGGAAAAAAAACTCGCATTTATTTTGTTCACTGGATCGCAATTGGCCAAAAAATAGTTAAAAACACGCCATCATTTTCCTGGAATGCAAATGTCGTCTAAGCCTGTGTTTGGCTCAGGTTTATAAATATTTAAATCACTTTTTATTTATATATTTCGAGGAATTCACAAGTATTATCCACCACTCATTTATATTTGTTTATAGTTTAAATTGTTTATAAACACACTCAAAAAAGTTGATAATTTTACTCGATTCTAAAGAACTGTGTTGCTGAGATGATACATTGCTTCTGTTTGACATTTATTTTTTTAAAACTCATTTTCAACTGCACGTTTATCCGTAAATTGAAATTTTTTTCGTTTTTCTTTTTTAAAATTACACTTCCAAAAAAAAAAGTACTATTCCAAAATTCGCAGCCCCCTCCACCACACCCAATGTTCATTAAAATGGAGTCCAAACAATATTAAAATGATATTGATCCACAAATAAAATTTCTTTTTCTTCATCAATCCTATTAAACGCATTTAAGGTACCAAATATGATATTTTGTTTTGTTTCTTTCAAACGTTTGTCAGCTGTGTTTTTAGATGCTATTAATCAATTAGGCATTCATTTTGCTGTGGGAAATCGTATTGTAAGGAAGATTTGGAGAAGAATTTTATTTACTTGCGAACTTGGTGGAATGCAAGAAAAACTTATTATTCGAGATGATCTTAATTCAATTATTTGTTAATTTGAAGCTTCATTTGAAATGGTGATTGTAACGAGAGTTTTTGTGATGATTATCACGATATGGAGAAGACGACTATGATACTTTATAACCATACGAGCCAAGCATTCAATATGGAGTCCTAATCATGCTGCAAATGGATTGGCTACTTGGATGACTATTATTTTAAATGTATTTAACACTTTAGCATATTATTTCTTATTAACAAATGGAAAGACACACGAGTAAGAGTCATGCTATATGTACATAGAAGTAGTACACATAAGAGTTAACATAATGTGAGTGAGGTGAGCTCCATGTTACAGTATGGTGGATCTCATCTCACTCACATTATGTGAACCCCTATGTGTAATCCTTTAGATTATCCTCCCAATTTTGCTACTTAAGCAGATATTGGGTTACAAATTTGTTGACGGAATATGAGATGGTAGTGTTTTGGCCTTTAATTTGAATGAAATCAATGGCCAAAAAACTGCCAAAATTCAAATCAAGGACCAAAAAATTGCTATATCATTTCTGTCAACAAATCTGTAGAAAAAAACTCTGTACATGCAACATCTTTCTTATCCTCCACCCTTTGAATTGCATATGAATATTGATTTCGGGCATCAAGTAAATCTCTAGTATGACACGAAAGAGAAGCTATGTTACATTGTCTCGAGACTATGTAAAGATGTCTTGTAAGCTATTACTAATGGGTTTGGATGGATTGTGGTTGATTATCCTTAGGAAGTTCCTGTTTGGTGTAACTTAAAAATTTGATAAAAATATAAGGTAAAGTCAATATTTAATTTTAACTGCACATTTAATGGGATTTACTATTTTTATCTAATTTTCAACAATACATTTTATCAATTTTTATCAAAATCTGCTAAAAATTTAATTTATAAGTACACCAAATGGGGGCCAAAAGGGAAAAAGTAAAAAAGAAACTAGGAAGGCTGAGAGCCTAACAAGTGGCACAACATCACAAATAATAGGACATTATTAGCTTGCTTATACCCTGTTCCTTAGCCGTTATTTCAGTATATGTTAGTAGTTTGTTTGAGCCTTTTTCTCTGATGTATGCACTCTACTACTAAAGGGAAGGGAGAGTGAACAAAAGAGAAGCCAAAGAAAACCTTTAATTTGCAAGCTCGTGCTCCTTATACAACTCAAGTAGCAGAAAGGGAAATTGAAGATGCCGATTTATCAGATTGCGATTGGGACGCCTGGAGAAGCAAGCCACCCCGATGCACTCAAGGCCGCGCTTGCTGAGTTCTTCTCTATGCTTATTTTTGTTTTTGCTGGTCAAGGCTCCGGGATGGCTTTTAGTAAGTTCTCTCTCTCTCTCTCATCTTCATCTATTTATATCCTGTTGATACGAAACAATGTTTGAATCAATTGAGACTCTAGGAATCTCTCTTTTTTCATTTGAATTTTGACGGGTTATGGTGAGTTTGTCGAATAATATTTTTTCTTGAAGATCCTGGCTTGATCTTTTGTAGAAAGACACATATGAGATCGTCAATATTCAGGATTTTTCTATTCAACCATTTTTCGATCTCTTGTTGCTGGTGTACATCTTCTCTGTATTTTTCCATCTTCTAACGTAAAATGTTTGATGATTGTATCATATTATGGCAGATAAGTTGAGCAATGATGGGTCATCAACTCCATCGGGACTACTAGCTGCAGCATTAGCCCATGCATTTGCACTTTTTGTGGCAGTATCAGTAGGTGCAAACATATCAGGGGGTCATGTGAATCCTGCTGTCACATTTGGTGCTTTCATTGGTGGGAACATCACACTTTTGAGGGGCATTTTGTATTGGCTTGCTCAATTACTTGGCTCTGTTGTTGCCTGCATGCTTCTTAAGTTTGCTACAGGAGGATTGGTAAGAAAGATGATCATTTTTATGACAAATTTCACCTCTAACTACGAAATTCCCATTCGTTGAAAAAAAAGGGGTCGTCGAGAGAACTTTAAAAGTGAAATTTCTAGTAGTAGCTTCATTCTGTGCATTAATTAACAATGATTTGCTTCCATTACTAGAGTTTTACGTATTCTAGTCTTTTCATTGTCCGAACTTAGAATATATGTAGGAATTTATACATGTTTGGAGAAAAAGGAGAACAAGAACGATGCCCTACCAAGTAAATCAAGACATACCGAGTATTAGAGAATTGACAATTCATGTTACCACGTGATACAATGTAAATAATGATGTTGAATATAATTTACATGTAGCATGATTGTTAATTTAATATGGTCATTTAGTCATGCAAAGTGGCTATAGAGTCTTTTAGTTAGATGAATTTTTTGTCAATTTTGCATAATTTGACAAGAATGCCTAGATGGTTCGAGATTAATACAAAAATGAAAATGAAGAATTTGGTAAAAATTTTGAAGAGAGAATGGTATAAATGTCGAAAGTGTTATTTCCCCATCCCATTTTCTCGTATTCTACACGTTTAAGGAAATAGTAAGGCTTTAAGGCATTTATACACTTTCTTGAACATAATATTCCCTCACCATCCAAGAGACAAGTTATCTTGAGGAGTATGCAACAAACCCTCTATACTTTCTATCATAAACTTGTAAAAGATAATTAAATATGTATTTATTGTAATTATTTATGCAAGTGAAAATAAATATTGAAGTACCAAGTAAGAGGTTGTACATGTCAATCTTCCCTTGCTTTCTTTTGACTTGGGACTTTGTTTATTTCCCTTTTATGACTATCTACTTCAATATACATGTTCACGATTTTTATAAGAAGGATGAGGTCGACATATGAGCCAACTTATATATTGCAGGAAATATCAGCATTTGCCTTGTCGCCCGGTGTTTCTGTGTGGAACGCCCTAGTGTTCGAGATTGTGATGACCTTCGGGCTGGTGTATACAGTGTATGCTACTGCAGTGGATCCAAAAAAGGGTGATTTAGGAAGCATTGCACCCATTGCAATTGGGTTCATCGTGGGTGCTAATATCTTAGCAGGTGGTGCATTTGATGGTGCATCAATGAACCCAGCAGTCTCCTTCGGACCAGCTCTGGTCAGTTGGAATTTTACACACCACTGGGTGTATTGGTTTGGCCCCTTGATTGGTGCCACCATTGCAGCACTTGTCTATGATAACATCTACATCAATGGTGAGATCACACACGAGCAACTTCCAGTCACAGACTACTAGCTAGATGGACGTGTTGAGATCTGTTGATCTTGTTTGGTCGTCTTTTTAATTGTTCCTCGGTAAATTTCATATTTCAACGTATCAATTCTCGTTAGACATCGTTTTAACAGTGATATTACCGGAAGTATTGGTTATTTGCTAATAAGAGTTGATGTGTCTAGTCGTAAGAAATTTAGTGTAGGACAACCAAATAGAAACAAAAACAGAAACATCTGATGTTTCTCTCTTTTTTGTCTTTATTATTATTATATTTTTGGTTGGAAAACTTGTCGTTTTCCGTTTGAGAAGACCGGATTAGATTATCGATCAAAGAAAAATAAAACTATCAAGGATTTCACATTTGTTATGAAATATTTCTTTTGTAAAGGAGCGTCCTTGCATCTCTGTTTTTATCAACCTAATCATATCATTGGGTTACATGCGGATTGTTTCGTAGAGTAAATTATATAATAAAATCTCTTTAAAATGAGGATAAACTTAACAAAATATGCTGAAATCATGATAAATTCTTAAAGTGGACGCATATGGCCC
>CAIGRE010139305.1:0-14356 GCA_903798275.1 Fraxinus angustifolia subsp. syriaca
CTTTATGGATTGGTTCGACATAGTAGATCTTTTTGTCTGTAGTTTATTATGTGAATGGAAGTTTGATTGTGTAATGATTTTATTTATTTATTTATTTTTATTTTTTTTGGAAATGGTTTTTTTTTTCTAGAAATTTCGTAAAGTTTTTATTATGAAAATCTTCCTCTAAAAATAATCAAAATAAAAAAAAAATGCATTACATTTTAATTGCATTAAAGATATTTCATCTTTACGTAGTGTTAAATGGCTAGATTTGCTTGAGAATAGCTGGTTAACAATTATTTAATATCGATCGATTAGACTCTCATCTAATTTGACTTGCTATACCTAGTTTCTTGTAAATTATATGATTTATATCGAAATAAATAAATAAGAGTAATGATATCGAAAATACAAAAAAAAAAAAAAAATTTATTCATTTGACACAATAAACAATAACCATAAAATAATATTTCTTTTAAATAAACATACCTATTTCTTTATTATTCTTCAGGTAAATCTCCATCGTCTTTGGATAAATCTTCGGGCTAGCTCCCGATTCTTTTTCTTAAAAAATGTGATATTAAATCCAACATAAAATAAATAGACGAATATAATTATTACTATTTAATTATTTATTTTTATAGATATCCTATATAAATTGTGGTATTAAAGGAAAAGGTATCCATAATTTTTTCATTTTTTATTTATGGATGAGTTGCAAATTTCTTACATAACACGTCAATTAATTGGTGAATCATTTAAAGTCTAAGAATCTATCATGAATTTATTCACAAATTAATGATATATTATGTTACTGTTACTTAACTTATACTAATCAACGATATTTAGTAGATCATTTCTCATAGTCACTAACCCAAAAAATGACTGCAATGAAAATACTAAAACCTAGTTAATTAAACAATTTGTTTCAATTATTCGTTTAAGTCAGAATACGCTAGTCAGAACTTTCAACAGGCAATATATGTACCGTTCTGATTGAAGCGACTCGACATATGTGTGTTTTTGCAAATAATAATCTAGTGCAGGATTAAGTAAATAAGAATGTAGATATGGCGTGATAACTAATCCATTAATCAAGATGCAAAAACCATATAATCTCGATTTAGTAATTTCGCAAAATTAACTAAAACAATCAAAAGCAAATAAAGAACAACTCCCTCATTTTTTTATTCATTTTGACTTGTTGGAGAAGTGAAATCAAACCCTTCGCTCTTGACTTTATCGTCGTTTCACTATCGTATTCGGCTGCAACCACTCCTTAGATTAAGATTCACCAATCTTAACTCACGCCAAGTGGCATGATCCTTGAACATAACTATATCACTCACGCCAGGGTGTGTTCCCTTCAAATATGATTGAAGAACACGGAGTTTGCTTTGAAAGGCAGAGCTGAATCTTTTGCTGGTTAGAACTCGATAATGTAGGTTACATTGCTTTTGAATATCAAGTTGTAGGTTCGCCTAGCGTATGAAAATTTTCTTTCAAAGCTTGGTCGATCCTTAATGTCCCTCTTCACTTCTATAAAGATTTCCAAAAGGCCTAAACACCTCTTACCTGATATAATAACGTTATGCACAATAAGAATCACATAAGATATGGTTGATACGGTCCATACTTGAATTAAGGAAATATTTTATAAGCTAATATAATCTTCCCTTCTTTGACTTATTTGACTAATCAACCTTGTCCAAGATGGTAAGTAAATATTTCTATATATGCCGCTTTAAGGTAAGTAAGAGGTGCATCTTATTTAGGTTTTACAAAACCTAAGAAAACGCAACAAGAATTTTACAAACCTGTAGCACCCAGTCGATTCTGATCAATTGGCTTACATGTTTATGGACTTCATTTTTGCACATGTTTTTGGCATATATTTGGACGTTGAAAAATCATTCTAAATTATAATGTAAGCAAGCGAATAAATAAAAGATAAGTAAAAATATAACATATATTTTACTTACAAATCTCCCACTTTGGCATAGCTTAATTTCAAAAACCTCATTTTGAATTTTTAATGTCATGTTACAAGTATGTGTGAGAGAGAACACTTACATGAACTACTCCCCTTCAGTTAGTTCCCCCAAGTACACATAGCATAACTCCCCCTAACTCCATGAACACAATAATAAATAGTAGATTGTGTAGGCAAACATAAACAATAGCAGCAAGCACGTCCTACATTTTTCATATTGTGTTCAAAAACTAAAAGATCCTACTACTACTACTACCCCCTTTTTTTGAAATTAAAGAGTATAGTAACCAACTATTAAGAATAGTAATTATACAGTCATCCAACGAGTATATTCAAATAGCTAGTACTAGATTATACATCCCACAAATAGTTGGTGCACGAGTTAGATGTAGGAGTGGCAAAGCCAAACCATTCTTCTGTCCTAGGCTACATTGCACTGGATGATTCACGGTCCAGAGGCACAACTGAGGCTGCAATTGGTGGATCTTCAACCTAAACATCGGTGGGGTAAACTGGGGAATGGATGTCTTAACTCTGGACTATAGGTGTTTCTAGGTTTGGACTAGCAGACACGCCTGCGGCAGCACTGACCCCTGCGGGCTTTGTAAAGTCGCCATAACCGAGCACATATTCAGAGAATCCAGAAGTACTCTTGTACCTAGCAATCCGGATACGTTCATCACCAAAGTAAGCCAAGGTTTTCACAATCCTGAACACATAGTAGAACTCCTCAGCCATTTTATGAACTTTCAAGAAAATGGTGCCCACCCGATTCTTGACAACCCTCAGATTATTTTCCAACAGTTCCAGCCTTTCAGAGTGATCATGTGGTAGCATGTGCTTTGGATTCCTGGGAGTAGGGATATGAGCACCATCCAGATTGCCCAATTTATTGACCCGTAGAGTTGGAATAGGGGTATAGTATCTATCAATGGGCAGATTAAGTATCCCCAAATCAAATAGAAAGTGGAATGAGACTGGGATAGGGAAGTATGTATTGTTTTGCCCTCATTAGTCCTTCATAGATCATTCTATCGAAAATTAGTTTAATCAAATCTACCCCAACTATTGTACCCAATTTGTATAGCATCATAGCATACTTTTGGGATAGATCTGAGTGATGGGTAAGAGAGTCCAGGTTGTGGATGAGAATTTTGAAAAGGATTTATACTTGGGAGTCAAGCCAAAATCAGGCAAATTGATATAATTAGAAGGCCACACTTTCCCAGTTAATTCCATGACCACACCATTAGTAGTTAGATCATCGTCATTCCCCACCAGAACCCCATCCATTCCCAACCAGTCCTTTAACACATATGGACTGAAGTTTACCAGTCTTCCCCTCACATATGTCCTCCATCTAGATCGATTTCATGTTGTGCCAATATTCAAGTTTGGTAAGTTTGACAAGATCTGTGTAGTTCAAATGTCCCAATCATTTGTGCCACAAATATGTACAATTAGCGTTAGAGACATGACATGTAATATTAGATTGAAAAAAGTAACATTTATCATGGGACCTGTTACCACATAAAACACAACTACCATCATTTTTCATTACCTTGCACATGCCTTTTTGTGAACATAACCATAAGGTCATCATCACACAATTGGCCTAAACTAATTAAATTAGCTTTCAAGTCAACAACATAAAGTACATTTTTCAAGATAGGTTATCTGTTTATTTCGATTGTACGACACCATCTCCAAAAGTAACTATTCCTCTTGCATAACTCTTGTAGTCAGTTAACATATCCCGATTTCCAGTCACGTGTTTGGAGCAACCACTGTCAAAATATCAGAAGTTAGGTACAATAGATTTATATGCAACATTAACCACGTAGTATCTAAGATCACTTTTTCTTATCCACACTTACCTTATTTTAGTCCTAGGGTTGAATTTTAGGGTGTCAGTTAGCAAATGAATTTTCTTAGCATGTTTCAAGTTCATGTGTGTTAGGCAATGATGAGAGGTGTATCTATATAGATTACACTTATGACATCTGATCGAGTATTGAAGCATACCAATGTGAGATTTTACGAGTTTACCTTGTCTTGTGTTCCAAACAGGATTTTTCGAGGTGGTAAGAACCAATTGTGAAATATTTGTACACAGAATTGTCTTGTTGGCATGTTTCTGTTCGAGACTTTGACTACTGTTTCTGATGACTGACTTTGTAAGCTTTCAGATCCCACGGTAGCTTTAACGAACGTCGGTTGAGTAGTAACCTTCTACTTTCCTTTACCTTCATATCCCAGACCAACTTTGCCATTTGGGGTTCTTTTGTAGTTGAGTGTTCACCGAGATGCGACGCGCCAATAGTTAGCCGCCTGACTCTTTCTTTAATATGTTCTAGCTCGATTTGAAGTTCCAACATTTATTTTTCCTTCTCACTTACGGCTTTGAGTAAGTTTTCTCTTTCGATTACAATTACAGACCTTTCTTCTTCAATCTATTACATCATAGACAGAAGAGTAACATTTCTTTCTTGTTTAGCTTCCATATTGCCTTTTAGAATTTTGCATTCTGCACAGGTGTTGCTGGTTCCAATTGATCTACATTCAGTAGATTCTGACCTGCATATGACAATAAGTCCGTATCAGCAATCGGTTGAAGATTTGTTGTTAGAAAAGTTACCTGATTGTCATGAGTCTTGTCCTCTTCATCTGAATTTGACTGCTTGTCTTCATCTTCACTCCATGTTATGTTCATATCTTTCTTGCCCATTGACTTTTTAAAAGTGTTTGTACACTCAACCACTATGTGCATGAACGCTTCACACTCATGACCTTAGACTCGTTTTTGAGACTTTTCCACAAATGACGTAGGGAGTTGCTTTGAGTTTCCAAGAACCTTCTTCTTTTGAGGTGGTTGAGTTCTTGAGTATCTTCCTTCCTAGTTGTTTTTCAGGAATTTCTTAAAGTTCATCAGCTTCTTTCTCTATTTCAACCTCTTTGACTTTAAGTACGTCCCCGAGTCTTTTTCTTTCTTTCTTCTGTGAAGCTTCAGCTCATAAGTCATCAAGGCCCCCACCAATTCTTCTACATTCATACTTTCCATGTTCTTGCTTTCCTCTATTACGATAACCTTTGAGTGAAACCTATCACGTAGTGATTTAAGGATTTTTTTTCACTATTTTACTTCCTGAGTATTTTTTTTCCCAAGGTGTAGGTCGAGTTGGTAAAGTCACTTAGGTTTGCATAGAAGTCTTTGAATTGCTCATCTTCTCTCATGGTTAATTTCTCAAATTCGAGTGTGAGCATTTGTAGTTTAGAAGACATCACTGTAGCGGTTACTTCTTGAGTAACTTGTAATATGTACTATGCCTCTTTAGCCACCTTGCCAGTAGAAGCCAAACGAAATTGATTAGCATCTACAAATGAAAAAATGGCATCTAATGCTTTAGAGTTCCAACTAGCACTGTTATAATGAATAGTCACCCACTCATTTGCTAGTTTTTCTCTATCTTGATCCTATTCAGTTACGGTCGGAGTTTTATACTCATACACAATAGAGTGCCATGCTTTCTCATCTAACGATTGGACATAAACTTTCAAATATGAATAATTAGTCATGTCTAAGGAGGTCTAAACAAGGCACCATCCTTAACTAGGTTTAATGTGGATTTCACTTTTAAAAAGTGAACCTGGTTTGATACCAATCGAAAATACTAAAACCTAGTTAATTAAACAATGTCTCAATTATTCGTTTCATCCAAAATGCACCAGTCATTCATAATTTCCAACAGGCAATTTTACGTACAGTTTTGACCGAAATGACTCAACAAATTTTTCTATTTGCAAATAATAATCTAGTGCAGGATTAAGTAAAGAAAAATACAGATATGGTGTGAAGAACTAATCCATTAATCAAGATACAAAAATATAATAGTCTCAATTTAGTAATTTCGCAAAATTAACTAAAACAATCAAAA
Organism: Fraxinus angustifolia subsp. syriaca; assembly: GCA_903798275.1. NCBI lineage: Eukaryota > Viridiplantae > Streptophyta > Magnoliopsida > Lamiales > Oleaceae > Fraxinus > Fraxinus angustifolia. Next base: position 5,911 of record CAIGRE010139305.1, read on the forward strand.
TCAAATAAAAAACAATTTCCTCGTTTTCTTATTCATTATGACTTGTTGGAGAAGTGGAATCAAACCCTCCGGTCTTAACTCTATCACCACTTCACTATTATACTCGGTTGCAACCACTCCTTGAATTAAGATTCACCCTTCTTAACTCACGCCAAGTAGCCCGATCCTTGAATAAAATTATATCACTCAAACCAGGGTGTGTTTTCTTCGAATATGATTGAAGAACACGGGTTTTACTTTGAGAGGCTGAATTGAATCTTCTGCTGGTTAGAACTCACTAAAGATTTCCACAAGACCCGGACATCTCTTACCTGAAATAATAATGTTATGCACAGGTAGAATCAACCGTATCCAAAATGGTAAGTAAATATTTCTGTATATGCTTAGGGGTGTCAATGAGGCGAGCCCCTCAAGCCGAAACTTGAAACTCGGGCTCGGTTTGAGTAAAAATGGTTCGATTTTTTTGCCCAAGCCGAGAAAAAGCTCGGTCAAAAAATTTAGGCTCAACCAGAACCGAGCCGACTTGTTTTTTTTTTTTTTTTAAAATTCATGACAAATCAAAAAATTGATATGAAACTCAAATTCTTATCCCATGTTTATAGCCAAAGAATGAATCTGTTTCAACTAAATATTTTCTAAAAAGAAATTTAAAAAAAAAAAAAAATCAGTTGTGCTGCCTGCAATGCAGACAGCTAGCAAGTAGCTAACTTTTAGCTACCTACAACATTTTTTTTATTTTATTTTTTAAACTTTGTAAATTACTTTCTTTTTTAAAAAAAAAAATTTAGACTAAGCTGTCACGGGCTGGCTCGGTCCCAACAAGCCTCTAGCCGGCCTGGCTCGGACTTTTTTTAGACCGAGCCACGGGCCGCCCAAGTCGGCGAGCAACATTACCATCCCTACATATGCTGCCTTAAGGTAAGTAAGAGTTTCACATTCTTTATGTTTTAGAAATCCTAAGGAAATCGTAGCCAGAATTTTACAAACTTGTAGCACCGAATTAGTTCTGACCAACTGGCTTACGTGTGTATGGACTTCACTTTTGCACGTGTTTTTGGCACATGCTTCGACATTAAAAAATCATTCCAATATAAACAAGTCAATAAATAAAAGATATGTAAAAATATACCATATATTTTACTTACATGCTATATTGGCATCACAATTTTTTTGCGCCGCATTTTAAGTATACTCAAGGTCATATAGACTTGCTCATCTTAATACTTATACCTCTAATTTTCTCCTTGAATTTTTATCTCAAACCTTCCATTAATTAGCATATCTCATAATTGATGATGATTTATATCAGAATATTTTACTTTCGTGCTTTGTATTGAATATTGTCGTACTTTTGCATTTATTATTTTTCAAATACGATGGACAAATAAGTTTTTATACATCCTTCCAATAGATCTTTTTAAATGATAATCATTATTATAGACGAAATATGGTAATTAATGGAAGGTTGAAGGTAAAAATTTGATGAAAAAAGCTAGGGACGTAGGTACTATAATAAGCAAAGCTTGAAAACCTTGAATACAATTAAAATGCGGTGTAATGAATAAAATTTGTAGTTTGAATATAATCAACTCCATAATAATTGAACCTCACAAGAAAGAAGAAATTTCCATGAATTTGGACGAGAAGGACCATAATGAACATCACTATTATATCGTGAACTACAATGTTTCACAATGACATTAGTTCAGTTACATTTTCCTTAATTAAGGAGGCAAATGATAAATTCCTTAAATTTGAAGTTATAATCAAACGTCAATTATAACTATCATTACTCACCTATCATCCATATACGCCGTGTGATTCTTTATTCCTCATTATTATACTTCAATTACAATTTTCTTTCGACAAGCACATTTTGTTTTACTTTTTACTAGGTAATTAGCATAATTAAATAAACAAAAGAAAATAAGAAAAAGTAAAGAATTTATTGTGGTCATAGTTCCAATTTTTTCAAAAAATTGCAAATAAATTCCACTTAAAAACCTATTTGGTACACATTAAAATTTTCATTCTCATTCTTCTACTCATTTTTAACCACGCATTTTTTAATAAAATAATATTTTTCATCACATTAATAACTGTTTCTTATTTTTTAACCACACATTCTCCATCAATCCACTATTCCAGAATGCATTCTTCCAAAATAATGTGGCTCAAACACACCCAAAACATTAGAATTAATGAAAAATGAGCACTTGAGCGTGGTTATACGGTGAGTGGCGGCATCTATATATACTTGTTGGAGGTTGTGGTAGGTTTAGATAGGCATCTACGCCATTTGCGATGTATATTCTAACACACATTTTTGCCTTTTTTACCGATTTTTTAGTATTGAAATATGTGTTGAGGCTTGTTCTATTGTACTGGATAGAGGAACTTCTATATCTTGGGAAAAAAAACTAAAATTGCGGTGAGAAAAAGCTAGGGGACGATTGCTAGTTTGTTGGTAGCGACCATCCGTCTCAACTTGATGCTTCCTATTATGTTGGGTCAAATTAGAGATGTTAAAAGGGTCAGACCGCGCCGATAGAGGCTGTGTTATGGGCCAGCTCGTTTGGAGGACGAAGATAAATACTATTTGGTAGATACTGGCTACTTACATTAGAAGGGCTACATGGATCCCTACAAAAATAAGAGATCAATTAAAGCAAACAGCTATTCACAATTTATAAATCAACAGACAAATCAAATAATACTATCATCAACCAGGGGCGGACCCAGCACCCGACGAAGGGGAGCAACCACCCGTACTAGATCCGTCGGAGTCTTCAATACTGCTGGCGTCGCCAGGTCATTGTGCAAACTGCAATCCCGTTGCAGAGAGAACAGAGAAGCCGGGGAAGATGAAGACACCATTTTCAGGTAATGTGGGCCTTTTCTTTTTTCCTTTTTCAGTTTTGGCCTATTTATTTTGAGCTGAGATAGTTGGGCATTTTTATAATACGAAATCACATTCAAAATGACCTTAAAATTGGGTCTAGAAGGAAGATTGGGATTGATTAAGAAACATTAACAATTTGAGCAATGAAAAATAAGATAGAAAATGGCAGATAGAGATTTTTGTCCATTTTTCTTCAGAAATTCATATATTTGAATAAGAATCTAATAATCTTTGTATTATTCTTGTAATAAGTCTGAAATGTCACATGTTTAATGTGCATTCCATGCAAAATATATTGTTAATCTTTTATTTTATTTTCTCGTCTTCTTCATGATTTTCAAAAGGAGCAGCTAAAGATTTTCATTAATCCAAACGAGTATTAAGATACGGCAACTAATCTATAACAAATATTTATTTTAAAATTACTTTTTTACTTAAATAAACTTACTTGTAAGTAATTTTTTTTAAGCTTAGTCTTATTTTCAATATTACTTAATTAAATATTAATAAACAATCCGTTCTTTCTATCGCTGATTGTCGACGGTCAATGTCCGCTCGGGTTGAACTTTTGTGATGGGTCCGCCACTGTCATCAACCGACAAGTCTACCCAACTCGCACAAGCACAAACAAATTGAAAATATTTTTGAAAATTTTCATTTAATTTTTTTAAATATAATTGGAAAGCGATAAAAATTCACACACTTTCAAACCACACGAACATGCGTTAATAAACTAAAAAATGGATAAAACATCTCAATGTTTTTTACACCCTCACACCTAAATTATGTATTGCCCTAATGCATTAAAAAACAGATATAGCAAATAAAGTACAATAGAGATTTAGAGACTCGTCGATTGTGAATCGAATGGTGGGACTGAAATGGAACTGAAGCCCATTGTGGAAGGATCGAATCAAGGAGGAGCTCGTCCCATCTGCTCATGAATGTCATTAAGCTGGCTACTTCATTTATCCAATCGTCGTGTGAGATGGTCACAAGCTAATGTTATATGATTTGATCAAGACTTTATCGGCTAATGGCGAGCTTCATAAGTTGTTGTATCGTTCTTATGGTGGCGATGTCCCGCTGTAGGGCTTTGATCGCCCTCATGTTCTCCATTACAGTAAAGAGAATCTGTCGAAGAAGAGTCGTACTAAACGAGTGCTCCGGAGTTAAAGATGGAACCAGAGCAACTAGAATGGGTCCATAAGGGCCAACTAATATGTGTGAGCTTGCTTTCTTTTCTGTCTAATCAAACTGAATGAGTTGACCATTGTCTTCTTGTCAATTTGTGCCTCAACATCAGCCGCAAGCTCAATGACAGACAGAAGTCACCGATCAATCTCGGTAATACTATGGTATGTCGACGATCTGTTTGAGCAACACGACTAGTAATCAATGTGTATATATAGTTGTCCAGATCTATCTTGTGCCCGTACGCTAGATGATACAATAAATAAACTCGTACATTATTAACGTTGGTCTGGTTTGACGTATGGTCTATGTTGTAGCACATAAACATATGGATGATGACCAAGGACTATGTCAACTGAATGTGTTTTAACTTCTTCGTGGTAAGCATCCACTTTTCGTCCCAACCATATAAAAATTGTGCCACCTCAGCCATATCACAATCGTTCAGGATAGGAATAATGTTCTTCCAAGTCAAATTATAATACTGATCAATCACATCCGGGCCGAACATGATCCATTAGTCTCTGACCCATGTCTGATGGTAGTGGTCTAAGTCGAGAGCGTCAAGATCATAATTGAAATTAGAAGGGAACTCCCGTTCCAACAGAGGGTATACCGAGTGTGAAGTATCTGCTACTTTTTCCCATCCACCACCTTGACCAAGTGCGTCACCTCAAAATCAGGAAAATCTGCAAGAATTACCCGTCGTTTAGACAATAGCTTCCACAATGTGATGATGTCACTGAACCGATTATAGTGATCCAGTGACAGAAAAAGACGAATGCCACCATCATCGACTTGTGCAAAAGTACATGAAGAATAACTCGTAGCCTTGTGCTTTCCTTAATCTATCGTCGACGGTTCTTTGTGTTTCTTGGCCTTTTTCCTACAAATAAGGTGAAACAATTGAACATTAAGATATGCAATAGAAATGATAATAGGAACCTCAAACGAACCAAAGCAAACAATATAAAATGTGGAATGAGGGGGACGCAATAGGGGCGTAGGTAGGTGATATAGAGATCGTAGTGTGTTGTGCTTTGGGTGTGGAAAGTGTGATTCAATTTCGATGCAAATGCACAAGAACACATATGGGGATGTAGTGTCACGTGTGTAGTGCGTGTCCAAATTCAACCCCAAGGTTCATTGAAACACTTCTTCCAACACCTTGAAGGTGTAATAAAATATTTGAACTTGGAGTTACATAGGTCATAGGGGTTGCCCATCTGGCCAAATTTCCAACCAACAACCAACAAAACACATCCAAACTACCTAAGTCTCACTCCTCATCACAATGACATAACTCCACATTTTGACAAGAATTTTTTTTTTTTCAAAACTTGCAATTTTTTACGTGATATTAGATGAAATGGAGGGTGGAAACTGTGATTTAGACTACTCATTTGGATGTTACGTGGGTGGTTTGTCGAAATCCTTTATAATATCGGTGAATTTTAGAGTGTTTTGTTGGAGGGGTGGATAGAAATCGATTTTTTTGTGCTTCAGAGTTGTGGCAAGTGAAATGGCTAGTAAAGGCCAAGAACTCAATTTTACATACACGAACGCCAATGCATAATATAAATTATCGAGTAAGGGATAAAATGGTTAACCATCAGAGCATTTTTCCATATTATCCAGGGCAGATGATTTGAAGGCAGCATGGGAATCCTTTTCGTTGATTCCCCCGTTCATGAGGAATAAGAATGCTCAATTTGCTTATCTAAGCCTTCTTGAATTGTCTTCTGTTTCGCCATGTGTCCCATTTCCTTCTTCTCTGTTTCTCCTTCCCTTTCTCTATACATGATAATGATCTGTGTATATCACATAAATGAATGCATGAAAGATATTACTCGTGGATGACCTTGAACCAGGATGATTATCTGGTTGAGTTACTTCCATTGCTGATAGAAAAAGAAAGATCAAAAGAAGAAGGAAGCTAGCTACCGCTTTGATACCATATTAGAACAGAATTGAAATATCTGAAAAAAATATTTTATTAATGCCAAAATCACCTTTACATGTACATCCAACTTCAGTTTAAATAGCCAGAGAAGAAGTATAAATGAAAAAGGCGCCCAGGAAAAGAATCAAAAGAAGCGTCAACTATCCTAACTCTCTAACTATACACAAAATGCAATGTACATTTCATTAGTCATAATAAAGGACAAAATCAATCTCTCAATTGAGAGAAAGAGCTAAGAGAGAGTGAAAATTAAGGGGGAAGAGGGAGAAGATTATCCCATTCTATCTAGTCTTTCTTTGCCTTTGATTTTTGCAATTTGATTTTGTGAATAGATATATGTATGTGCGGACTATGCTGATTTGAGAACGTGGGGTTGACACAGTAGAGGCCAGAAGGTAGTGATACGTATTGGTGGGAACATCTCATCTTAGCTTTGCAGTGCTATGTAAGATTTTTTGGGAGGGGAGGAAGTCTATGGTGCTCATAGAAGTTTTTGTGTGCACTTGAGCACATAGCGTTTGATTAGCATAAGTTAAACAACAATACTAAATACTAAAAGCTCATTTGATATGTCTTTTGCGTGGGAAAAGAGCTTCTCGGTAACTCCTTCTTTGAACTGATTCCAAGTCAAAGTCTCTTATTGAGCCTCGGTCTTAGTTCAGGACATTGACTCTAGGGATGGGAAAAAAGCTCGGGCTCGCCCGGAAAAAGCCTGAGTCGAGCCCGGCTCAGACTCGGTTAGGCCGAGCCCAAAATGGGCACTGACTTTGCAGGCAACTATTTCTAGCTGCCTGCAAAAGCAGCAATTATATATTTAATTAAAAAATGCAAAAAACAAAAAAAAAAACCCTAGCCGAATCGGCTTGGCCTGCTAAAGCTCGGGCCAAAAGCTCGGGCCGAGCCTCATTTTTTTTGTTGGACTTTGCTGGGCTCAGCTCGGTCCCAAAAAAGCCCGGCAAAAAAAAGCTCGAGCCGAGTCTGGGCTTTTTTTTTAGGCTCGGCTCGTTGACATAGCTAATTGACTCCCACCAATGACTTGTTGTTTCCATGAACATAAACTCACTGTATTGGCCTTTATAAATTAGAAAATTCCTCCTAACTTTTGCAGTCATTCCTTGACAGCTAAAGGATCACCCTCACCATTGAGAAAAGTTGGTTTATACTTTCTGAAAGTTTCCACAATCGAATCTAAAGTTAGGGCAACTACATGGTTCACTTGAGGGGCTTGCCTTCCAAGCTCTTGTACCGCTTGCAACAAGTCTCTTATCAAATCATTCTGGTTTGGTTGAACCGTTTTCTTTAGTAAAAAAAAATAATAATAAATTTTCATCAATTAGACATGCACGAAGTGCATAACTCTATTTACAATCTAAAACCCTAAACTTAACTTAAGAAAATTTACATGTCACTTGAACTTAATTGAAATTGCAAAGAAAAAAAAAACATAACGATCGATATTATCATTATTTATTTATTTTATTTGCCTATCTATAGTCCTTCTACATCCCCCTCTCAATCTTCCTTAGGATCTTCTTCGGGATCCTCCTTCAAGTCCTCTTCTGTGTCCCTCTCTACCATTTACTCGATGATCCCCATTGATTGATTTACCTCATCAACCCCAATGGTTGAGTTACCTCATCGTCTCTCATCACTCGTGACTCTGAACAGAATTCATGTGAGATTACTTCCCCAAGGTAGGTTTCCATACTCTATAAAGACATTGAAAAAAATCTACATATTCTATGTCATGAGGATTCCTCGATGGAATTACTATCCCATTTCTTTTAATAGAAGCTTTCCAATACACTCTTCGCGAGGTGCTAATGTATCCAAGAGGTGTCGAATGGCTTGTCGATCTCTAATTTGATAGCATGCATTCTTAGTTGCCACCCAATGCTCATAAACACTTTGCACGTGATCTTCTAAATCTAGGGAATCATCAATTTCAAATCGAAATATGCTTGAATCGCTGTTTCTTTGGCGCTGATTGGATTGCTTATTCTTCTAATCAGTTGGTCTCTTCTAGCCACCTGTCACCTATAGTTATCACAGTCCAATACATTAAAGCTTTTAAACACACAATATTTTAGCACAACATGTTCTCGTTTCAATTACATCTACACATGTAAGTATATAAATAAGATTTCTTTTATACAACAATAATGTCTAGAGAATCAATTTTATAACTTTGGCCTATCATACCAATTTGTAACGATCCAAATCTTGGAGTTTGAAATTTGTAAAAACAACAACGTTTTTTCTTTTCTTTTTTATAAATTCGGGTTAAATTAAATTTTATTTTTATTTTATAGTTACCCTTACATTCTATTACAAGTTCTAAAATTTATTGGAAACAAATGATTTAAGGTAGATAACTTTGATTTGTT
>CAIGRE010139319.1:0-11674 GCA_903798275.1 Fraxinus angustifolia subsp. syriaca
CAAGAACATGAAGTTGACATTGGATTGGTGGAAAATGATCCGATCAACTTCCGTCAAGCCTTGGGAAATTCTAACTCTCAAAAGTGACTCGATGTCATGAATGAAGAAATAAAGTCTATGAATGACAATGACGTGTGGGACCTCGTTCCATTGCTTGTTGGTAGCGCATTTCGATCTTAAGTTACATCATATGGATGTTAAGACAATATTTCTCAATGGTGATATTGATGAAACAATCTATATGGTGTAATCGAAAAATTTTATGTCGGATGATGCAAAGCAAATGGTTTGTAAACTAAATCCATCTATAGACTCAAACAAGCCTCTCGTCAATGATATTACAAGTTTCATCAACTAATCATCTTGTATGGTTTTGAGATGAATTTGGTCGATGATTGTATATAGCATAAGTACAGTGGTAGTAAGAATATTTTTCTAGTTTTATATGTCGATGGCATATTGCTTACCAGTAACGATATAGGTTTATTGCATGAAACTAATAGATTTTTAGCAAGAAATTTTGAGATGAAAGAACTTGATAACGCCTCTTTTGTATTAGGAATTCAGATACACTAGAATCGTTCTCGGGGTACTCTTGAATTATCACAAAAGAGATATATCGAAAAGGTGACACCCATGTGGTTAAAGGAGACAAGTTCAGTTTAATTCAATGCCCCAAAAATGACTTGAAAATTAAAGAAATATAGAAGATTTCTTATTCTTCAACTATAGGGAGTCTGATGTATGCTCAAATTTGTACGCGTCCGGATATAGCGTACATTGTTGGGATGTTAGGGAGATATTTAAATAAACCCGAGAATTGATCATTGGAAAGTAGCCAAACAGGTCATGCGATATTTATAAAGAACAAAAGACTACATGCTCACATATAAGAGATCAGATCAGTTGGAGATCATCGGTTATTCTGATTCCGATTTCGTGGGATGCCAAGATAGTAGGAGATCCACTTTAGGCTATATCTTCCTATTGGAAATAGGCATGTTAAGATCACATTACATGCAATTTCCATACTACACATCCATGCTTGATCCATGTTATTCAGTTATGTCAGTATATGTGACCATTGATGGGTTTAGTTACGATATAAGTGTCGAAATCCGCATTGATCCTATGTTGATATGATTGATGGACCCGAATTGTTTTGGAATGCATTCGGTAATGATAACAAAATTTTGAGTACTCATAAGGTTATGTTTAATGCACAAATATAATGTAACAAATATAACCCAAATGAGAGATTGTAAGGATTTTAGTCGAACATGTAGACTTATATGTGAAATATTGTATATTAAATTAAAGGTTATCATTTTTGGTTAAACCCGTTTAAAGTGTCTAATAAGATTTCGGTATTTTGAGATTTGAAGTATCCAATTAAAGTGTGAGCCTTTATATGTGGAGACCATGCATGTTCCTAATTTCATGATGGGCCGAATTAGGTTAATGGGCCGTTAGTATATATACGGTTATATTCCCCGGATCACACGTCTTCTTTGGTTCATTCTGTTTTGACTCCCATCATCAGAGAGAAATAAAGGAAAAACGTATGATTTGGAAGACTAAAACTGCATGATTCATCCATTGCAATAATCATGTCTGTTTCAAGTAAGCTTTCGCTTCGATTTACATATTCTTGACAATCCAACATGAACGGTCGTTATGACGGTAAAATATTTTTTCCCAACAAACATCACCTAAAGTGGCATGTTGGTAAATTGAATTAGCATAAAAATGGAGCAAATAGTGCTTAGTATTGTAATTTTGTAAATTCCATTTGAAATTAATATATCTAATACAAACACGGGTATTTTTCGATAAACGGAGGACGTGAGAGAGTCGAAACAAAAAAAAAGTAAAAAACACGGCTAGTCTCTAGACTTATAGAAAATTTTCATATTAGTTATTGAACTTTATTTGGTTCAAAGTACATAACCATCAAACTCTACATAACTACAACACTATAGAAAAATTAAACGATAAACAATTACAAATGTAGAAAGAAACAGCCAAAGACTAAGGCTTAAACAAACATGATTACTTCTTCTTGTATATATTATAACTTGTTAGGTATTTGATGTAATTGACAAAATTGTGAACAAAATGGACTAAAATTAATATGTTGTAAAAGTCAAAGAGTTAGTTGCAAATAGTAGAAATCAAGTTGTATTAGGTCTAGGGTTCGAGAATGTGAAAGATGGAAACATGGCGCTGGAATTTCGCTAGATTGTCGTCAAGGTTTGGCTCGAGGGTCAAAAATAGAAACTACGTTGCCTGGCCATTGCCGATCTTTGCTCTATCACTGAGTTTTCGCTCGAGCGACAGGGTTAGCTGGAAATTTTTTAATCGCGATTTCATGGCTTTTTATCCGGACCGTTTAAACCTGACCCTGTCATATAAATACCAGAATGCCACAAAACGTTTTTTCTAAGGTTGAAACATAAAGAGAACTTTGGAGCTTCATCTGTTCATCTTCATTGGGAGACTTCAACCTTCATTGATTTGATTATACTTGGCGGAGAAAACATCAGTTCCAATTAATCCAAATACCAAACTTATGTAGGAACACGGAGTTCTTCAAGAATCCATAGGAGATAGATTAATCCACAACGAATTTGCGACTAGAGAATCCAGGAAGGCTGTCGATTGTAGTTAGAAGTTGATGTAGGGGCACGCAATCTAGAAGGACTATCAGAATCTCATCCAAGAGTTGTTGCGAGGTATGCGATCCAAGATGATTGTATTAACTTCAATCAGGAGGTTAGAAAGTTCGTATTGTTGTCTTGTCTGGCAGATTTAAGTTCAATCGTTTATAGTGGATTTTAACAGGTGAAGCACCTGGAGTTTCTCCGTGAACATTCCGCGTGTTATTTATTGTTCCCATATTCTACGGTATTCAAATATAGGGTAATTGGACAGCACGCTTAACCATCTAGAGATAATTAATTAGTGACTTGTTGCTAGTTAATTACAATTTTTAATTTCGCATTTACGCCCCCTCTAGGTGTAGTTTGAGTTGAATCTCATTATTTCAATTGATATGAGAGCCCAAATTCGTTCCTTGACTGATATTATCTAGAAGAGTAATTCATTATTCGTCTCGCCATATCTTGATAGCAGTAATTATGCCTACTAAAAGGTTAGGATGAAAGCTTTTTTAAAATCCCAGGATGAACGTGTCCGACTTAGTATTCTTGATAATCCAACATGAACGATGGTTATGACGGTGAAATCGCGTGATTCATCCATTGTGATAACCATATCTGTTTCAGGTATGCTTTCGCTTCGACTTACATATTCACGATAATCCAACATGAGCGATCGTTATGATGGTAAAATGTTTTTCTGAACAAACATCACCTAAAATGGCCCGTTGGTAAATCGAATTAGCGTAAAAATGGAGCAAATAGCGCTTAGGATTGTAATTTTGTAAATTCCATTTGAAATTAATATATCTAATTCGAACATGGGTATTTTTCAATAAACGGAGGACGCGAGAGAATTGGAATAAAAAAGTCTCTGGACTTATAGAAAGTTTTCATATTATTTATTGAACTTTATTTGGTTCAAAGTACATATCCATCAAACTCTACATGATTACAACACTATAGACAAATTAAACGATAAACAATTACAAATGTAGAAAGAAACAGCCAAAGACTAAGGCTTAAACAAACATGATTATGTCTTCTTGTATATAATATAACTAATATACATATAAATGCATATTAATTAAAAAAAAGGGATAGATAATTAAAACCTTCCAGGAGATTTAGGGGGGTCATGGTTATTGTTTGCTCCTGTTCCTGGATAATCTGTAAGCTCCACATTCATCCTTCCTTCCACTAATCTAATTTCCATCACTCGTTCACCATCACCCCTCAACTCCATCATATCCTACACAAATATCAACAAATTGAGCGTAAAACTAGAATTTCGTGTCATCTTTTATTAACGAGCCATATGAGCCATGCGATATTGTCAAGGAAAATTGTCAAATTCACACTTGGCATGATTTCATTTGTAGTTGAACCAAAAATATTTTTCACTCATCCAATCACAATTTTCCAAATCAGCCCTAGCAATTTCCTTAACATTTTTCTCGAGTAAATGTTGGAATTTGGTTTAGAAAATAAAATTAAGTATGTGAAAGTGACTTTTGTGTCAACTTCGACCAAATATTCAGATTTGATTTGATAATCAAATTATGAATATAAATAGATTAATTTGTTCTACTAGTTGAGTAGATTTTCGTGGTATATTTGAAATTTCAAAATCAATTTCGGATGAATGAGAAATTGCGGTCCAAAGTTGGATAGAAAAAAATGATACACTGGCTCGAAAATGACTATCTCTATCGCTCGCCTATTGCTCAAGTGATAGGACTGTCACTCGAGCGACAGACTAGTGAGAGAAATTTTGATGAAAAGGTATCACTATTACTCGAGCGAGAGGCTAGCGACAGTAAATGCTACGATAGTTGGCAAAGGTTGCTAAAGTTTAGGGTGCCACATTTCACTCACAAACTTTCCTCTTTTGTATAAATGATCATTTGGACATTCATTATGCATCTCATATCATTTACATTTAGCATAATACCAAAAACTCTTGCAAAATACTCTCTAAAAGTCATTCTAAAACTTTTTTTTTCGTGTAGAGAGAAAAATTCGTTCTAAGTTTGTTGTTACTTGTGGTTTAAAGTGCTTTTAAGTTTTACCACAAGTTGTACTCGTTGTATTTTGGGAAACAAGTGTCAAAGTCTGTTACTATCGTTGCAGGGCAATATTGTCTTAAGGAGAAAGTGTTTTCACTTGTCTCGGATTTCGTTTTCTTCTTATTTTCTTTTTGTAGTTTAATTACGCTGATGCGAATTAAACTAGTATAATTCCTTGTCTTAAACAACTTTTTACATATTCTACCACACATCTACCAATAGTAAATATGTGCGGTTTGAGTAGGGGTATCAACGAGTCGAGTCACGAGCCGGAACTTTTGGTTTGGGCTCGGTTCAGCTCGAGTAAAAATACTTCAAACTTTTTTTTTTTTGCCCGAGCCGAGCCGAGCAAAAGCTCGGCCAAAAAAATTAGGCTCAACCGAGCTGGGCCGAGCCCAAGTCGGCTCGATTTTTTTAAAAAAAAATTCGTAACAAATCTAATTTTTTTTTTAAAAAAGAATGTAAAATTTGTGCAATTTATACATATTATAAATAATAACTAAAAATTAACATATAAGAAAATTGCAACTAAAATTAAGGCTCCATTTGATTGGCCAGATTTTCCAACTTTTTACTGTTTCATTGGTGAAATTTTTCTCGGGGAAATATTTTCCAACTTTTTAAATTTTCTACATTTTTTAGGAAAATAAATTCTTGATATTTTGGTGAGAACATATTTTCCAGTTTTTTTTTCAATTGGAAGAAATTCTAGATATAATGATAAAAAAAAATTCACTTTTATTGACAATTTCCATGCAAAACAAAGCTAAACGAATGACATTCGGTATAATTATTTTTTTCAATTTTTATTTTTGATAATTGGAACAAATCTAGACCGAATAGTAGAAAACATTATCACTTTAATGGACAATTTTCATAAAAAACAAAGGCAAATGGACAACAAATTTTCAACATTTTTCATGGAAAATTATACCAATCAAACACAATTAATTACAATTCTCAGTGAAATAATTTTTAGGACTCTGCAATCAAACGGACCCTAAAAGAAAAAATTGCACACAATATTTATTTTTTAGGCTCATGGGCCGGCTCGAGCCGACCCCCCAAAATGAGGCTCGACCCCACCGAGCCACGAGCAGGCTCGACTCGAACTTTTTTCGGATCGAGTCTGAATTGCCCGAGCGGACGAACCATTTTACAATCCCTAGGTTTGAGTTTTATTGTCAAATCGTACGTATTAAAAAATTGCCGTCAATGATCTCAAAAAGAAAAAGAATTAACAAATTGTCTATAAAAATACATACAAAGATACGTGTGTATGTTCATAGAATGTTTTGAGGTCATCTCATCTGGTCGTGTGTGTGTGTGTGTGTGTGTGTGTGTGTGAAAGAGAGGGATAGAGAGAGAGAGTACCTGATGATGAAACTTACCAACTTTTAATTCATCTTTAAGATTCCCTGCTAATCACAAAAGTTTATTATATTATCTAAGTAGTTGTAATTAAAGAATTCTCCTATTCCTACTCTACACCTCATCAATTTCAAGGGTTTTATGAGGCTTACTTGATGCAGGAACAGCCACGGCAGACACCACCATTAAAAATAAGAGTAACACCACCGCAAACAGCCGCCGGGAAGCCATGAGCACCACCACTTAAAGAAACAAAGTTCTTCTTTTTCTTCTAAACGATAAAGGGTTGGTGAAGAAGATTAGAATGGGGGAAACATATGGTTCTCCTGGTATTTAAAAAGCTGGAAAACTTCTAGTTTATTTTCTTTTTTTCTGGTGAGTTTCCACTCATAAAATAATGCAATGAATGATTCCCACTTGCCTAGCTTTATAGGTTTATCACATGATGTTCCTTTCATATGAATAATATTAATGCGACTAACAGTAATTATTTAGGTAGCAGGCTGATCACGAGATGTCATGAAATTTTTTGTCGATTATGGAGCCATAGGTAATTTTCTATTATGAAATTATTACACGCAAGAAGAAGTAGAGATAGAAATGTCGAGTTTTATCTAGCACTTATATATAAAGTAATTTCGTCAGTTTACAAGTTGTAGAATATTTTTTCGAGTGAATTTTTGGGGTTCGATGGTTGTTGGCTCAATATTAATTTTGCTTGAATAGGACAAAAATGTTTACAATTATGCTTTTTATTTTAGATAGTTGACCTAATTGTTCACGATATTTTTAAAAGGTTTGGAGCATATTTGACTAACTTTAAATTAATCGAGATTTTATTATTAGTTATATAAAATTAGAAATCTTGTAGATTTTTTTAGTTTCATTATATTATTGTCAACTCTAAAATGGAGAAGTTTTTGTCATACCTTAATAGTTTGCACCATCGTGTGTCGGACGCGTTTAAGAAATATTAATTTAATTTAATGTAGTATTTCCTTTTTGCTTGGTATAGAGATGCTATTTCTTAAAAGAGTTTCGATACCAAACTTGTTTACTAGTATTTATCAAGGTTCTAAAATACGTAATGCGTGGCAATGCGTTTCGATCGAACATCCAGCATTATAAGAATATGCATGCTTATGCGAAGCATATACGTTATTATGTGTTTTCCAATTCTTAATATTTTAAAAATAAATAATGCATTCTTTGAGTTTTTATTCATGTTCTTCAATTTTCAAAAAAAATTTTTTTTACTCAAAATCATAAATACTACAATCAGACAATTACTTCAAATTTATTTATATTTTTCAAATTTCTAACAAAAACATATTACTCAAAATCATAATTACTACAATTACTTGATAATCAATTCCTACAATTAGATTAAACAAGAATATTGACTTAAGAAATTCTAAACTAGTTCTTTATCGGATTCCAATTCAATCTCATCTTCTTCCTCTAAGTCATCTTTCGTGTCATGTGATGCGAAATCATCATTGGGCTCCCTTATTTCGATTCGAGAATTTCCGTGCCATGATAGGGTTGGGTTGAACTTCGTTATGCTAATAGTGGGCATTTTGGAGAATATGCGCACATTTGCAATCAACAAAATGAGTTGGCCGCATTACCATATGCATACACTATATGCGATGCGTTTCAAAAACGCATCGAGAATAAGCGCACATACGCAAAGCATATACGTGCATTTTAGAACACTAATATTTTTGTCAATTTGATTAGTGTTGGGGTTCAATTTCCTAATCAAGTTTTCCAAATAGACAATTAATTTTGTTGTGCTTTTTGAAAAATCATTATAAATATGGATTAAAACATATAAATACTACAATTTCATCCTCATTATTTACGTAAGATATATAGTAAAAATTGTAGATTGAAAAAAGGCTCGAAACAGAAATCTTGCACGCTCCAATTCGAAATTATAAGAAGAAATCTTGCACAAATTAAATCCAAACAAAATCAATGGTTGTTTCAACTACATTTTTTCCAAAGTTTTCTGCCCCAAATTTGCAAATAATCAACCCAAATTCACATATTTGATGGATTAGCATGTGATTTTGCATCATAAATACATCCTTTGAATTGGTGTAGATCTTCAAATTAAGGCAGTTGGTGAATGCCAATAAGTATATAATCTATGATATTACAGTACTAAATATGTGAGAAAATACAAAGAAAAATGTTGCATGATTCAACTACTAGTGTATCGAACAACGTAGGATATATACTGCACCTCCTACTACATAATTTGATATTAGTAAACCTGAATTTTATATCTTACGAAATTGTACATGTAATACCTCGAATGAAATGTAGAAACGACGAGATCGCACGTATAGTAATACATCAAATGTAAGAATGAATGACAAATTAGGTATACATAATACCATGTAATATACAACTTCATCCAATATATAGTCATACAAATTTCGTAAAAATATATAGGAGCAAAATAAGCTCCTGGTTGTCTCCCTTTAAAACAAAATTCGTAATTCTCATTCTCATTTTCAATCACACATTCACACAATAAAATATTATATACGTAAACTCAAATTTTTTCATGTTGGAAATTGGTTTAGAAAATTAAAGATATAGTTAAATGTCAAAATCAAAAACTTGGAAAAATGATTTTCGTGT
Organism: Fraxinus angustifolia subsp. syriaca; assembly: GCA_903798275.1. Taxonomy (NCBI): domain Eukaryota; kingdom Viridiplantae; phylum Streptophyta; class Magnoliopsida; order Lamiales; family Oleaceae; genus Fraxinus; species Fraxinus angustifolia. The sequence continues at coordinate 8,759 of CAIGRE010139319.1, forward strand.
CAACTTCGACCAAATACTCGAACTTGATCCGATGGTCAAATTATAAAGATAAATAGACCAATTTATTCTACTCTTCAAGTAAATCGTCGTGGTATATTTGGAATCTCAAAATCAATTCCAAATGAATGAGAAATTGCGATCCAAAGTTAGAAAGAAAATAGAGGAAGTTGCCCGAAAAATTGATTAAAGTTGTTGCTAACTTATCACTGGAATGTCGCTCGAGCGACATGTTAGCGATAGACTAGCAACAGAGTCTCTGTTATTTTCGCTCAAGGGACATATTGGCGATAGGCTAACGACAGTGAATGTGCGACATTTGACAAGAGTTGTTAAGTTTGGGACATGACACTTCATTCATAACCCAGCATCCTCTATATATATGACCCCTTGGATGTGTATTGATTTTTCTATATCATTCTTTACATGTTATGTTGTATAAAACACTTCTAAAGTGATTTCTTTGCATAAAATCATAAGTTCGGTAAAGAGAGAGTTTCGTTCGAGTTCATTGGTCTAAGTCATTTGGAGTGCTCTTATGGTTTGACGTGATCATTCTATCTTAAGAGATGGTTATCGAAAAATTGTTAGCACTGATGCGGGGCAAATCCATTCTAAAGAAAAAATGTATAACACTTGGCTCGGCCAATCGCATCACTAGTACATCTTCTTTTCTTAAATTTCTCATTTTCGATTTCATTTATATTTGATTTCAAAATATTGTTAACCAATTTATATGTTTATATTGCAAGGTTCAATTCAATGACATACTTTCATTCAAATTTGGAAAGTGACGAGTCCATATTCATGTATTTGAATTCGGTCAATTATTAAGTTGTTTTTTCAACTATTTTGGTAAGTTGAATTATGTTTGATGTCACGTATATAAACGGTATGTTTTTTGTGAATATAATATGCACATTATCGGTGTAATATCCTCAACAATGAATACATGTATAAAATGACTGATTCAAACTAATACGACCACCCAACCAAATTCAAAATAAAATACCGTCCATCACGTATCAACTTCATGAAACAAACAGATGAAACTAACAGGCAAAATTTTCCTATTCCTTTGAGATATAACAACAACAATTCTAAGGATCAACATCTCAATTGTCCTATCTATTGAAATATACGAGGCAAAGTTTTAAAGCCTCGAAAAAAATCTTTTGTTTCAATTTACCTTCAATCTTAAAGTTCCATACATATTCTGTTGGAACTTTAATATTGTTCAAAGACCAAATTCCAAATATAATGTAAAATGCATAGTTTGCAGATTCAAGGTAAAATGATAGTCAAAATTTCATGAACTAATTGTTGTCCAAATGTTGTTAATTCATGAATTCAAAAACAACGAAATATTGGCATTCCAAATGTCTCTAAAAAGGAACAATAAAATCAAGACTCTTATCAATGTTTCATCAATGCAAAACACCAGAAGAGTTAGCAATTATATCCGGAAAAATTGCTTCTCTGACGGATTCAACCTCTAAGAAATCCAAATTAATTCAAAATAGTTCTTCTTCAACAGGTTCAGAAACAAACTATGTCCAAAGCAATGAATATGATTGTTATGGGGTCAATATTGACGAACTGACTGCAAAAAACAAAAAATAATAATAATAATAATATATGAACCCAATTATTTAGAAAAATATAGACAATAAAGGGTTCATAATTCAAGACAGTTTCTCTTTCAACTTTGTCTACCACCTCAAAAATTATTTTTATGAGTATTACCATCAATCAAGATCAATAATAAAAAACTTTAAAAGAATTTTAATAAGCGAGATTTCATTTCAATCAACTTTATTAAAGTCACTTTATAAAAGTTGAAGTATTATTTCAACATAAGACAAGTGGCAAATATCATTGTCCTTCAACACTATTCAAGATTCCTTCAATACAATTCTGAGAGGATTTCAAGTCTGGAAATCAAGTATTTTTTGCGGGAGAAAAACTCTTCGAGAAAATTTAGAAATTCCTTGTAATATATTTCAATGAAAATATGCATATTTGGTAGATCTTAAATATGAAAAAAGGGAAGATTGCCTAATTAAAGTAGGATTGTATTGGGACATGAGGTAATGCGAGCGTCACAGGTGATTTCAATTCCTCAAACTTCTGATATTCCTCTACAGTTCCAAGTTGCTTAATCTTACTGAAGTTTTCTACTTCTCGAAGAGGACCATGGCCTAACGCGTTAAAGACTTTTAGCCCTTTCTTTTGTGGTCAAATGACTATCTAGCGGACGGACACTGAATTTTAAAGTTGGGGGAGGGCACAATCAAACTTGCAAAAAAATTAGAAAAAATTTTACAATAAAAAATTTTTCGTCCAAAAAAATCATACCCCGTGTAATTTTACATCTGAAAATTTACATGAGATATGATTTTTTTTATGTAAAATTCCGAATTCCATATAAAATTTTCAAATAAAATGATGAAAATTACATTGAGAAATTTGTATCGCAAAAATAATAACTGTTAATGAAATAATTGATTTTTTTGTAAAAAAAAATGCGAATTAGACGTCTTTCTTTAAGACTCACGTTTGACGTATTTTTAATTATTTTCGATATTGGCTTGGATTATTCGATACGTTCATAATGTGGTTCTCGAAATAAGCTTTGAGATGACATAAGCAATTTGTAGATTCGATTAGCATACGATCGTCGGAAATTTTTTAAAATTAACATGTTATTGAGATTCAATTTTATTTTAATTTTGTCCCTATTTAGTGGAGATTAAAATCAAGTTTTTATTACAATTTGATAAAAGTTAAATAGTTTTGAATTCCATGAAATAGGTTATTAAAATTAATTGTTAACTTTGATTTAGATTAAAATTTAGATTTCAATCGAATATCAAATATTATTTTACTAATATTTAAAAATAAAAAAATTCAAAAGTA
>CAIGRE010139381.1:0-20897 GCA_903798275.1 Fraxinus angustifolia subsp. syriaca
GTTCTTATAGTCAGATTTCTTGCATGCATGTCTTTGTTGCTTGCTGGGCTGGTTAGAAGATTTTTCACGAAGTCAAATTCAGCGAACCATGTGGAAAATCAAAGAGGAACCAATTCTGCAAATTCAAATTCTCAAGAACAACACGTTTCCCGGCCAAGTAGTATGGAGCTTCTCCATCCATGCTGTGAGAAGTTGCAACACTTGGAGAATGTCGTCACCGAACTGTTGAAGAAACCTGCAAAAATTCCCCCAGAGAAGGATGACATCCTACTTGAATCTTTGAATCGCATAAAATCCATAGAGCACGACTTGCAGAAGACAAAAAAAGTAAGTTTTTTATTTTTTTATTTTTTTTCACCAACAATACAATCTTCAAGACACGGTGCCTAAATTTAATTGTTGATTGACGAAAGTAAACTGTTGTATTCAGGCACTGTTTGCAACAGCCTCGAAACAAGTAGAGCTTTCTGAGTCATTGGAGACTCTGAAGGAATCCAGTCTAAAAGTGAGTTCTCATTTACTCTTTTTATGGCTTGTCTGTCTAGGTGGTACTTAAAAGGAAATGCTTGAAAGGCTTATTCAAAATGATCATGATCAGTGTTTTTAAAGTTTAAACCCTTCATGGCACCATTTATGGCAGAAATTGACAATGTGTCTTTACCAATGCCAGGGGACGAAATCTTGTTGGCTAAGAAGCAGCAAGTCGTTACCTCGCAGAACCTGATGCTTGGAATATCAAAGAGGAACTCGTTCTTTAATATGAGCCCCTCTAGGTACTTTTTTTTTTTAACTTGTGACCTTCCAACACAATTTAAAACCAGTAGATCGGCGTGATTACTAATCATAAGTTCACTTAGCTTGAAGTCTGTTTGTAACTGCTCGACTCGGTGGTGAAGTCTGTTTCACTGATTTTCAAACACCAACCATACTCAATGATGGCGGGAAGTTACCGAACAATTTCCAACATCAACACGTCTCTCTCTCTCCATCTCTTTCTCTTACATGCATTTTCTTTCTTCTTTTCTTCAGGTTTTCAGTGGCAGTTTCAAACATCAAACACAGACGAGGATTGCAATAAATTGATATATCATACAATTTTACGTTTTGTAAAGCAAACTGAGTATTCCCTTTAAATTCAAATTTTGTCAGCTACTGAAAATGACATATTCACAAGAGTTTGATGGGTTTCTCCTAACATTTCTCCTTGATTTCTCACTCTTTACCTCTAGAGTTTGTAGGTTGATTTCAAAGTAGAAACAAAGACACATCCAATCCGTTTCATCTGCTTTGAAGAAATCTGAATAAAGCAGATATCAAATGGTCCTTTCAAGTTTTACTTCTTTTAATTAGAGTCAATGACCAATTCTTGTGTCGTACTGTCTAATTAATTATTTTCTTACATTTTGTTTTGGTAGAGAAATCACACTGACTTGCGAAATCTTTACATTTGTATTGCATTTCGAGTCATTAATCAATCATTATTGGTAAATTCATAGTCTTCAAGTTGGTCTATTTCAAGTTCTTGTACATTGTTGGCTTTGTTGTGTCCTAATAGTATCGCTTTCCAAATTATTACATATTATTTGATTGACTAATCATTTGTATTAGAATGAGTAAAGTGTATGATGTTTTGTCAATTCCTTATAAGGGGACGAATCGAGATAATTTTGAACCAGAGCTCTTGATTTGTCCAATTTGTGCTTTTATACGATAAATTGGAAAGCAAAAAAGGCGTTTTCTTGTATTCTTTAACGAAACATTTAGTAATGCTACAGAAAATTGAAAGTTTATAGGTTGTAGGTCAACCATACATAGATTGAACTGTAATGGCCACAATGCTTAGCTATTGTCGATTCTCGAGGACACCTTTGGTTAAACTAGGAAATTGTATTTATAATATCAAAGAATAAAAATAAAAGAACTCCATCAGCCATTCCACCTTAATTTCCCCCTTCATGGAGTGCACCCATGATTATGGGCATGCGATTTCAGTTCATGTATCACTGTAGAGAATTGTAGAATAAGGAACCGAAGGTGATCCCTCTCAACACCCTAATCCATACGGGTCACCGCACGTTAGAAATCCTCCAGGGCAGGCTCAACCTAAAACACCCACCACCAAACCCCAACCACCGCCGTCTCCACCGCCACCCACCACATGCTATAAAATTCACTCCACAAACTTCAAAAATCACATCCCAACACCCATGGCTTCACCTCCCTCCTCTCCCCCTCCGTTATCCTCCTCTCCACAAACCTCCCTCCCCCTCCCACCACCACCTACCGGCACTCACTCCGAAGACTCCCCCAGACCCTCTTCTTCCGCTTCGCCCAAACGCGAACCCTTATCCTTAGCCGGACCGGAATCCGTATTAGCACTACCATCGCCCCCTAAGAAAACCCCACCCCTCCCCTGGAACCACCAGGAAACAGTTAACCTAATCCAAGCTTACCAAGAAAAATGGTACTCTCTCAAGAAGGGCCAGCTCAAGGCCTCCCAATGGGAGGAGGTGGCAGTCACGGTTGCAGCCCGCTGCGGGCATGACGAGCCATCAAAGACGTCAACGCAATGCCGCCACAAGATTGAGAAGCTCCGAAAACGGTACCGGGCTGAGCGGATCAAGCCGTATCCGAATTCGTGGCAGTATTTTGAGCTAATGGATCAAATGGAACGCGGTCCACTGCCCCTTAATGCCCGCCCCGTGGCTGTAGTTAAGTCCCCGAATACTACGAATAACAATATTAGTGATGGTAATAATCACATTAATAATTATAGTAGCGTATATTCTGGTGCGGCGGTTTGTGATTATAATAATTCTGATGACAGTGATGAGGAGTGGAATGTTAGTTATGGCGTGGAGGCGAAGAAGAACAAGTTGAAGAGTATTAACAATTTAGTGCGTGGGGAGGTGGGTGTGAAGAGTGGGATTAGAAATAGTAGCAAATTGGGGATGGAGAGGGGTTTTAATGAGGGCAGTGATCGGGTTTTGAGGGCATTGAGAAATCCCATGAATGGGAAGCGAACAAGGTATAATTACGAGGACACTGAGGATGATGATGACGATGAAGAGGAGGAAACGATGCAAGTAAAGGAGGAACGAGAGGAGAGAGGGAATGGTGGAGGGCGGGAATTGGCCGGGGAAATAAGGGGTTTCGCTGAGAAATTTATGAAAATGGAGAATAAGAAGATTGAGATGATGAGGCAAACGCAGAGGCACCGGATGGAGATGGAAAAGAAGAGGATGGATATGATTCTTGAGGCCCAAATGAAGATTATTGATACCATTGGAAGAGCATTTGGAGCTCATAAGAAATATGAAGGTTAATGTTTTGACTGCTTCAATTCTTTAGGTTTTCAGAAATAATTATGATCCAATGATGTAATCACATATATCCATGACCTTTTTATTGTTTTTCAGGTGTTATCTGTAGTGTACAGACAATTGTTCAGTTTCATCAGTTAGCTGTTTCTTCATTGCATGTTAGAAATTTATCGTATTCGAAGTGTAAATTGTTTCCGTTGTGGGATTTCTTTGTAGAATGAATGCACAAGCAAATATGACTAATGGTGTTTCAGTATTTCGCATTCAAATGTTTTCCAGTTATGTTACTGAACTTTAATGAAACATGAATCCGCATTGTCCATGTTCTTTACCATATAGGACCAGTGTGTTCAACTGCTACTGGTTCTGTTTTTTCATTTTGTGTTTCTTGCTGCCCTTTGCATTTACTTTATTCTCTTTAACGGAAATTACTGTCTCAAGGTAATGAATACTAGTGCAACGCAACTGTTCATAACTTTTAAGATGGCTTATCATGCTGCTTTTTCTCGATTTACATCATTGAATCGTTGTCTTTCCTGGGAGGCTGGGACGGTTCCTTTCTTATGCCTGGAATTTGGACTTGTGCTTTTTGTTAGGTTGCACATTATTACTTCTATAATTGACAACTCCAGCTGATTTGTTTCATGTTCTTAGCTTGCATCTGGCTTTAACTGCCGAAAGTGTGTTGTGGGTGCTCTTTGCACATGATTAACCATGACCAACTGTTTTCCTCCTAGACATCATTGTGCAATGAATTTTGTGGATATCAGAAAATGATGTGGCACTTTCCCAATCAACTTCACAAGAATTACAAGATGGAAACTGGTTTTTTACGAATTTTCAGTGATGTCGAAGCAAAGTACTGGCATGAACCGTGTGATTTTTGCTAGTGAATGTGCCTCGAATTCAACGGAAATGAACCCTTTTTATAGGTAAAAATAACTAGAGTAACAACTCTAATCATTTCATGCTACAGTATTTTCTCATTGGGCTCAGTGCTGCTGTCAGTCCATTGCTCCAGTGGGTTAAGTCCAACACCAAGTCCACTTTGATGGAAATTAAAATCAAATTTTTAATAAATTTTGATAAAAATTAATAAAACGTCTGATTAAAAAGTTGTGCATCCCACTGAATGTGTTGTTAAAGTTATGCTTCTTGTACATTCTTTGTTGACATCGCACTATGCATTGAAAATCTGACCATTGGTTGCAAAAGATATTTGTAAAATCAATGTACAATATCTATCAAGTCACATGATGTCAAACTAATGTATATATAGCATGACTACTTTCACACCACTGATCATCGATAATAAACAAAGGAAATGAGACATGATAACCTTACTTCCAGAATTACAGCAAAAAAATTAGTTGCAACCCCATTATAAAGACTTGACACAACAGAATAAACTCATGTTTGGCTCAGCTGAAAACTTTAATTAAAACTCAGTCAAAGTCAACAATTAATTTTGACCGCATATGGAACTTGCAATTTTTCAACTGCACATTTCATCAATTTTATCCAAATCTACTGAAAATCTAATTTTTATCTAAACAAACGAGAGAAATAAAGTGAATGGGAAGAGATGTGTGAACTCGTCACCACCCTTGGGCAACTACAAACATCAATATATATAGAGTGGCCTCATTTCTCTACGGAATATCAACGAATTATATGGACCAATAGATTAACCTAAATGTCCAGTAAGTTCCTGCATAACTAAAGATCTCGACTTGAACTCGTGATTTTCTATTGTACATTTCTTAACATTGATATATCGATATCTAGCACACATCATCACGCCTCTCTGGACAACCATCACGTTTTTTCTCAAGAGGCGAGCATTTTTTCTTTGCTTTTCCTGGCAATTTCCAAAGGTCACAAATGGCTACCATAGCATTGCATAGTATTTATCCCTAACATAAAACCAAACTCGTCCTGTGAGCTTTTAAATACATCACTCCCTCCTATACACAAATGTGTACAAAAATTGCATGGGCTCGAGGCATGTAACCAGACGACTAATATTCACAAAATTCCTACAGCCTTTGGCCAAAACAATGAAATAACTCCCTTTTAACACGGGAAATAATACATGGTGGATCTACGGAGGCAAAAACAAATAGGGCCCCTCGTTAACTCAGCAGGAAAATAAATAGGCGTTGGAGAGAGTAGCCATAAAAAAGGAGAGATGAGACTATGTACACCTACCTCTATCATATGTCTCTTATCTTCCCCAAGCCCTAGAGTAACAGTAATGTACAAAATACCCCAAAGTCTTCTTTGCCGAATTGCAGTGACTTTCTAATCTTTGACCAACTTGTCATCTTTCCATGCCTGGATAGAACCATAAGCTTCAAAAGAATAATGCAAAAAAAAAAAAAAACAGTCGGGATATTGTTCCGCATAGAGGGTATAGGAATTTTTAATGAGCAAAAGCCAAATAGAAGCATGTATAAGAGATCAAAATGGCAATAATACTGAAACTGGGTAATAGTTTTAAGGAAATATTCAGTTTTCGTTTTGACAATGTATTGTAATGATTTCCTCGTAATTTAAAGTCAAAAGTCAAACATCAATTTTAACCACACATTCATAATTACTACACACTTATTATTAACACAGTTAGTGGGGACCATTATTCATCTTCATTCTAATTTCCTCATATTTTTTCCCAAACAAACAGTGTATATAGAGAAAGAACTTGAAATCCTAAAGGGCAGAAAGACGAGAGTTCTTTCGGGTCGACCATTATCTTGTACGTGGAATTGCATAAGCATACAAAGACCTAAATAAAGCAGTGAATAGTCCATGCATGTCAACTGATGTCATAGATATATGGAATCAAGGAACGGACTAACCTTTACACTGCTGTCTCAAGTGTGTGTTGACCTAGCCCACGCAGGACCAATCACCCCCGTGATGCATCCATTAGGTGTCCTTCATTCCAGTCTAGGGTCACTAGGACTACCATTCCCTGCTTGCAGGAGCTGTGGCTGCTGCTGCTGAGGCTGGGGTACTGGCGAAGGAGGTGGTTGTAGTTTTGACGGTTGCTGCTGCCATTGTGCACTAACATCGTGTCCAATTTTCGGTAAGCTGGTTGACGACAGCCGTTGACCAGACCCTTGGCTGTTTTTAGTCACGGACTCATTAGAACTCACTGGTGGAGGAACCAAGGAACCCAAATTTGTTGGTGCATTCGATGTATCAGAATCAAATGATGGCTCTGAACCATTCCGCTGCATACTAGGAGGAGAAATGACCTGTGCTACAATAGTTGCACCGTTACAGACCTGGGGCAATGTTGTCATGGGACCCATCTCAGAACTGCTTATTGCATGCTGTTCAGTATGATGATCTCTCGCTTGTGGCTTGTTTCGAGGGTCAGAATTAGGTTTTGGATTTTGTTGAAATCCTCTCTGAAGGAACTCTGGATTTTGATTCAGAAACTTTTGGTGAGGCGGTGCCTGTTGGTGATTGGAGGAAGCCATGGTCGCAGTTGGAACAGATTGATGACCAGCAGATGAAGTAGAAGCAGCGGCAACTGGTGGAACCTGACCTTCACTGCTAGTACCTGAATGAGAAGGCATTTGAGGTGGGTGTTTTGCAGATGAAAATACTGGGCCGGAATATGTCTTTTGCTGAGGCAGGGATTGATTAGATGATTGCGAAGTCACATATTGCCTCACTGGTTGCACAGCATTTAGTGGTGGCCCAGGATATGAACTCTGTCCCTGCATTAAATGTGTGGTCGGCTCTCCTTTCTCTGAAGACTGGTTCCCTGTATTCATTGACATGCCATCCAAAAGGGAAGGGTCAACAGGGATGTTTTGATGCATCAAGTTTCCTCTTCCATCTCCCTTTGAAAGTTTAGCCTGTTGACCCTGTGACTGCTGAGGATGTGACCTATTACCATGCAAAACCTGCTGCTGCTGCCGCTGCCGCTGCTTGCCAATATGATTGGCACTGCTAACAGTTTGAGCACTATGCATTTGATGTTTCTGCTGATGCTGCAGCATTGAGTTCATTGAGGCAGATGTTAACGGAGGATGTGATACCAATGGAGAGCTTGCTTGAGACTGAACTTGGGAATTATTTTGTAAAGGAGATGAAATAGGAAGTTGTGGCTGTTGTGGTACATGGTGCATCAAGGAATTAGTGGCAGTGAATTGCTGTTGTTGCTGCTGGAGAAAACGATGTTGCATTTGTCTCTCTTTTGCTAGGTGTATTGCATAGGCTTGCTGCTGGGAATTGGGAGGATGATTGGCTGTTCCTTGAAGATGTGAGTGAAGAGAGCTAAGAACTTGGGGCTGTTGGGGGGATACTGGGTGTGACTGCTGATGATGGACGGGGAAGGATGAAACATGTTGGGAAGCTGTCTGGTTTGGAATAGGGGAATTTTTACCACCAAAAGGAGAGACTCCTTGGCTGCTACCTGGTGAAGCCTGCATCGGAAGGTCAGACACAATCATCTGCCTCTGAGAGTCCTGACTCATCCCAGGCTACAAGAGCAGATAAGCATTTACTACTAAATGTACACCAACAAGTTACAACATTAAAAATTGGGAATGTACCAAAAACACAGAGCTCAGAACACAATAGCCACTTCATGATAAGAAGTTTATATGGGAACTAATAATCAGTCAAACACTTCCTTCATAGTGAAGAAATATCATGTTTTAAAAGAATCACCTTTGAAATTTATACAAAGTTAACATTGACCCATTTTACTTTGGAAATGATATTTTCGCTGCATGCCAAGCCAAGAAACCAACTAGTCTCTCACAGCTACTAATTAGATCCATAATTTATCAACCAAAACCTGAGAATTGCTCTGGTTCGTATTTTACTCATTATACCTTTTGAGAAAGTTTAATAATCCAAAAATGTCGCGTCATTGTAGTGGCAACTTATTTTTTTGAAATATTGGGCACTTCTAACATCTTATTTTCCCTGAATAAAATTGTAAGAATCAAGTTTGTGGCCCTAACCCTTTTTTGGCATTTAATTTCTCAAGCTTTTAATTTTGGTGCAACTTCATCCTCCTTCACAGTTTCCATCCAATTTTAGCATTAAAATTCCAAAAAGACGCTTTTGGCCCAAGTTCAAATAAAAAAATAATTATAATAAAAAATAGATTTACAAGGAGGGAACTAACACGGTTTTGGGGAAGGAGATGTTTGTGCAGTGGTGGCTGCAAGGTGGAGCACTGAGGTGGTGGGGGTTTTGGGATTGGGGTAGGATGGGATTGGAGAGATTGATGAAGATGATTGAATTTTTTTCCCTCTTTTCTGTTTTGTTCTTTTTACATTCATTTTTCTATTTATTTGAACTTGATGTCATAAGTGCGTTGTATCAAATTTAATGGCAGAGTTGACGGTTTCATATATAAGGATGAACATGCACTGAAATGAAAGTGTTAAAGAGTTAAATGCCAAAAAGAAGAGGTTGAGACTAATTTTGGACCTTAAAAGGTTGGGGATGGCACAAGCATTTTAGCCTAAAGTACTAACTAATTATTAACTCTTATATCAACTCACAAGCAAACTTTTAAGCTTAGCCAAACATACTGTCTAAAATAGTGTTTGTACAGTAAGTATTACCGGGAAAAAGATTTATATCTAATGTTACTTTTGCCCTGAAGAATATGCAGTGCCAATATCAGAAATTCCTATCAGCAATCACACTTTCACGAGTTTGAGACAGCATAAAGTCTATAACAGAGAAGCCAATATCAAAATGCAATAAACAAAACTCAAAACACTTACCCGCATCATGTGCAAATTATCACGAGGTCTAAACACTCTGTTTCCTTGACCAGAGCCTACTCCGGACTGCATATTTACTGACAATGCACCTGGGGAAACCATACTCCCAGAATTCACCATGGATGATGACACGAGGCCTTGGAATCCAGGTCTCACCATTGACATGCTTCTATTAACACCAGACACCATGCCCATGCCACTGCTACCAGTAAGCATACGAACACCACGATCAGCTCCTGGAAAAGCTCCAGAAGCAGACATAGTGGGTTGTTGAATATTTCTACCAGATATAATTTGATTATACTGTTGCATCCTCTGCTGTTCATCAATTGATAAAGATGTAGACCTAGGAACCCCATATCTTCCATCCCTATGATAAAAAGGCACACCCAAATCCATGAGCTACCTATCAAAATACAACAATTATATCCAAAAAGTTGTTAATAGAACTTTACCTGCCAGAGGAATTGAGTGGACCAGGTGGCATTGGAATATTATTGCCTGGCATCATATTGGAGGATCCTTGTACTGCAGAGCCAGAGCCAGATGCAGAAAGCATCGGTGCCACAGTAGCCTGATTAGCAATAGCTAAACCACTAGAATGTGGCACTTGATACCCAAGAGAATGTGCATCAGGGCTAGAAGTCGTTGCGTCACACAAATCCAGAGGTCTTCATAGAAGAGAAGTGGAGTTTCAAAATAAGGAAATAACAAGGAAAGTAAAGAAAACAGCTAGCATCAAAGTTACATAGAAGATCCATTGTCAAAGTGCACATCACAGTAGAAACTTTATCTTACGTTAAAATAGGCCCTCCATTCTGATTTGTTGGGCAAATTTGGGAGAGAGCAATTACATGAGAATCATGAGTTGGCTTCCGCTTTTGATCCTAGTTATCAATCATAAAAAAGAAGCATTAATAATTAAAGATTATTCAAAATATTGTGGAAAGGTAAGTGGCAAAAATCAAACAAATGGTAGCCTTCGCATTTAAGATTGCTGACTCTCGAGTTTATACTGTACAAATTTTCAGCAATAACCAACATGCTTAAGCATATTTTGACAGGAATGCGTGTAACAATATTACGTAGGTTATGATAAGATACCTGAGTCTTACGACAATGTTGTTTTGCACTAATCATAATGATTTTCTCAAAATGAGATTTGATGGCATCTTCTTCCATTGGCCCCTGCAAACGCTGAAACAATTGTCTGGCGCTTCCCTGTATGGCATGCAGAAGCAAAAGCCAATTGCATTAGAAAATCATCTCAACGATAATTGCATAAAAAAGTTGTGACATGAAAATACAAGTAAAACATGAAATTAAATAAGATAAAGGAGGAAAAGAGGAATTTTACCTTGGGGATGCCCGGTAACGTAGATGGATAAGGTTCTGATGAACCAGAATACTCAACAATGTCCTCCCCGTCAAAAGAAGTCCTGTCCATCAAAATGTTGTGCCGCTCCTTGCATTCTTTAGGTTTGCGGAATATGCACTGCATACATTGAAATGATATATTTAAATATCAACATAATTTTCAATGAAAAAATGACTTTCTTAAAGATGGGGCCCTATAAAATTCCATCAAGAAAAATAATGTATAAAATTTCAATGATCTCACCTTGAATTGCAAAGTACTGTTAATTGCATCACTTACAAGCTCCCAATTGGGACCCAAATCATGTACCAGAACAACAAGTGCCTAAAAGGTCAATACCAACATTGATGTGATCATATCTCTAGAATTAAAAAGAAAGAAACATATCTCAAGTGTCAGTAGATATGCACGCGCGTGTGTGCGCATATCTGCACTATGAATATGTAAATATGTAAACCAACCTGGTCCTCAAACAGAGACCATAGACTTCCTGAACCCAGCTGTCCAGCAGGCATCTGCAAGAAATTCAAGATGCTCAATTTGCAACATGGAGGTAGATATCAACAAGTGAAAATCTGAAAGGCACAATGTATAAACGTACCTTCAAAGCTTTGGGTTTCCTACCCCGATCCCGTCCTCCAAGCATTCTAACAAACTTGGTTGGTTGAGGCATATTACTAATTTGGGAGGCTGCAGGTGAAGGAACAGATCCAACAATAGGTGCAATAGTGTCAAAAGAGTTATCTTGTGATTGCCGCATAACCTTCGGCTTCTTCATTATGTGTTGGCCAAATAAACCTTCACAGAATATATATAACAAAGACAAAATAAAGAATATAGACTTCAATACTAAACACTACAGTTGATTATATGAGCAGAGAACCCTTACCACTGCTACCATTAGATTCGAGTTGATGACTCTCTGATCTCTTCTTCAAATGATCCCACTGGAACTGTAAAAGAAAAGAATTGAACATTATACATCTTGAATAATACGTAAAATACAAACATGACTTGTTGAAGAGAGAACTGGACATTTATAATTCCATTGCCAGGCATTCCAGTTGCATACTCAGATGGGCAATGGATTGTGATTCAAAAGGTTCCGTTCATACGCAGCCTACTCAGTATTAGGACAGTACTATTTTGTTTTTAAAGAATCATATATGAATTTTTTGGCCACCTAGAGAAACAAATGCCAATTTCCAAAAAATATTTGTGCGCATTCTGATTACAAATAAATTTTACCCCCACACGGATTTTTCTGTACAAATTACATAGTGGGATATTGAGCTTATTGCATTAATTTCTATGGCCTACAGAAAAATGTTGTGCATCTGTAGACAGTGGTGAAAATGGTCCAGAGAGCTATAATAGTCTACAATGCCACTCAACATAAAGCTGCATTCACGGATAATGCATCTATTTACCATTAAGAGCATTAACTCTACCCTTGCATGTTTTTTCTGTAAATTCACCTTCATACTGGCATTATAGTAACTAAAGCACATAATATGTGTCTTATCATTATGTAGATTTACCACAAAAGAAAATGTCACCTAGTAATCCTACACACTATGTACATTTCCACCAATTCTCACTGAAACGAACAGCTCAAACTAATTCTTCAGTCTAAGAAAAATATCTTTCAGCTGTCAGTTCATAGTATGCAAAATATCACACGAATGAAAATTTTATGAGGCTTAATTGTGTCAGGTATAGGCTTCATATCTAAAAGCTATTGTTCTTTAGAGATATACACTGCAAGTATTTTTGCATTCTAGAGGTAACGCTTTGAGTGCCATTGTCAAGGCTTGCGTCTTGACTTACTGAGGCCTGTGTTCCTTAGTCTAGCTCCTGTTTGGCTGTTCTTTTACCAGCCTCAGCTTTTTGGTTTGCCTTTTCTTTTGTAGCCTAGAATGCTTAAGGGTTTGGAAGCGGTTTTAAACACATCCCCATCCCAAAAACTAAACACATGAGAACTGAGAATTAGAGAAAATAACTAAAATGTCAAACATCCCGAGCCCTCTACTCCTATATTTAAAGAGCAATAACCCTCAAGTGAAGTTCCTGCTTTCAACTGCAATGACTGATGACAAGGAGCTGCGACACGTGACTTCACTTTTCTTCTCTTTCTTATATATTTACCTTGTTGTCTCAGTTTGTTTATTTCCTTTTCTCCAAGTTTTCATTTCCTTTTTACAGTCTTCTTAATAAGCCACTAGTTGTTTCAATGGTTTGAAAATTACATTTCTAATTTTTATAAATATTACATGTAGATTTTTTAGATTGTATGATTTCTTACAAAGTCCGAATTCTGTATTTTGATAACCTTTTAAATTACTTAACTGGCTTACGTTAAGGCTCAACTCTATAGCCTTATCATGCCAAAATGTCTGATTTAGCCTTTTTTGAAACACAGTGCATTCAACAATATTCTCACAAAATAAACAAGGAGAAAGAAAATATCCCTTCAATTCAAACTCATTGGCCGACAGTGCTTGTTCTTCACTAAAATGTAAGAGTTGAAAAGGATCACCCTCTCCATTTGGGGCACACTTCGAGATTCACAAACTTGGCATGAAAAAAGTAACCATTCGTATTAACCGCATAACTCATGAAGTAAAATGATTCACCTGCTCGCTCTGAAAATTGGAATCAACCTGCCACCTTTGTTCAAATGTAGCATTCTGCCACATAATACCAATAAAAGGTCAACCAATTCTATTTTTTAGACAGATAATTATGTTAACTAGAAAATGTATGCAATAGTCTACCAGATGCTTTTCTTTCTTTTTCTTCTTTGGCTTTGTCAAACTTTGTACAGATTCAAACGGCAATTGCTTTTCAAATTCCCCAACAGATTCAACTTCCAAACTATTTGGAATAAGGGATCCACCACGCCAAGTACTCTGATCATCCTGATATGAATCGGTATCACCACTTGAAGCATCTGTCTTATTAGATATCTGAACACCTCCTGAAGTTCCTGCACTATAGGCGCTGATAACTCTCCTGGAAGCAGTCCGCATACGTTTTGTTGGAATTGACACATTAAGAGTGCTGCCTGGGCGTTTTGCCAGTAGAGCATATTGTTGTGTTGCGACTTTACTTTCAGTACATTGCACGGGCAATAAATGGGGACCTGTTCTATATGACCTTGCACCATAAGCATTTGTCAAGTGTTTCAGGTTCCTTTTGGCAAATCTTAAAGATTTGCTACAATCGAAGGCCACTGACATGTCATATGTGCTTGTTTCTCCTTCATCCTCTTCATATGCATTATCTTGAAATTCAAAGTCTTCAGTAGTAAGTAATATCATCGAGAAAAATGATAAATCAGAAAGCAGGTGGAAACAAGGAGAAATTATCACAAATATACCTGCTACATCATCACATGCAGATGTATCCACTTCGTCTTGCACATTACGTCCAGTTTTCTGAAAAAGTGCAAACATAATATAAGAGCATTGATCCGAATTCACAGCTCCACCATAAAAAGGGTTCAAAATAATATAGGTTCCTGGGCCCACTGTCTATAATCCCAATTCATAGCTCCCACAAAAACCAACGAAACCACGGAAAAGAAGATATTGATACATTCGAATAGATATTTTATGAAACAATGACTGTCAGTACATAAATACACACTTCTATAAGAACACCAGTCTAGGACCAACTTTTATATAACGTCTTAGTTTTGGCACCCTTGCCTAAAGGTCTTGAATATTTCTTAAGTTGACTGCCCTTAATAAAGTTTGGCCCATTAAAGAGGCACAAAACATTAATTTCATTAATATAAGAATTCATTAGGTTTAGCACTTTGCAAAAATAAAATTACAAATATCAAAATGATGGTGCCCACAAAGTTAGCTACACATTTACCTCGTATTGAACCACATGAGATTCAATTGATTTTCTGTACGATTCCATAGCCTCTGGCTGAACTGTGTAGAAGAGGTTCTCCTGCAAATCAGTAACGAAAGAGACAGGGCTAAAAAAACCGGCTACTTCACAACTTCAACATCAATACAAAGAGTTGCATTCTCACACACACTTACCATTTCTTTGTTCATAATTTGCACACACATGAAGCAAGATCGGATAAACAAGCAATGCAAGAAGAATATAGGCAGCTCAGAAAGAAAGGAGAGAGAGAGATGCACAACAAAAAACATAAAGATTCATGATATGAATTCATACTTCAGTCAAATGATCCTCCCATGACGTGTCCAGGATTCCCGAATCAGATATCCTATCTGGAGTTAACGGCGCTTCAGCATGGCAAGGAAGAGCATCGGAGTTGTTATATTTCAGAAAATTCATTGCATATGCCTGGACAGCAAGTGCACCCTCCTTCGGAGATTGCAGCTCCAGCTCCTTGCTTTTCTCCTGCCACAACCACGAAATGCTTAGATAAAACTCCAATTTCCGGACCCTTTCTCACTTAATATTTAATGAGGTTAATAAGTTGATTCGAATTCAATAAAGGATGAAAGACAACAAAACCCAACTTTCAATTTTATTAAGAAAGCACCATCATTACTCATCAAGTTAACCCAAATCAAAAGGATGTGTTAAAAATAAAACATGTTGGTTGCCAAATTCAAACATCCTAAAAAGCACGAGAGCTTAAGTTCAAACTCACTGCACCGGAGTTGTCATAGAATGACACTTTAAGAATATACATGGACAACTAATACACGTCTCTCTTTTACATACAAATGTCGTATTCCCTCATTGCCAAATAAGCACAACTCTAACCAGATAGAGATACAAAAAAATTGAGACAATTCTTAGCCAATTCTAGAGGGCTACAGAATATTGGGTAATCAGCTTCCAATAACAAAGTGAATGAAATAATACGAGTATCACACACACAGAATAATTTAAATTTAAAAGTTAGTTCATAATTGTGTTTTTTACAATTTAAATAACCAATAGATCCTTTTGACAGGTCTTTAAATTGCATTGCATCTGCCTCATTATTAATTCGATATCTCGATTGAGAATGTCGTCAGAAAAGGACAAAACTCTAGCATCGGAGAAAAATAGGCCATAAATTAATTCACATAGCAATCCCCAAAGCAGAAAAGAAGATACACGGTAGAACCACAAAAACCAGCCAATAATGGATGAGCTGCCCTCGTAATAATGAAAAATATCCTCCATGTCAATACAGGAACAATCCATAAGCAGGGAAAATGACTAAACAAAAGCAGAAGGGCCAACAATACCTCTACAGAATGCCAGAACTCCATGACAGCTTTGGCCAAGGTATAAGCTACTTTCTTTACCTTCATGTGGGAAGCTTTTTCTCGTTTTGTCAACTGAGAAGTAAAAGCAGCACTATGGCATATTTGAGCAGCAGCAGTTATCTTCCAAAGGCGCTCCTAAATGAAGATATAGTAAAACAAGAAGGCTCTTAAAGCTAGGAAGTGGAGTAGAAATTGTTCCCAAAAAATGAAAAAAATTACTGTTCGATTCTACATAAAAACAAGTAGTTCAAAACACTCCAAAAGCAAAGGGACACGTGTATTGGAAACAAAAAACATGGAGTTCTGTTGATAACGTCAAACCTGTACAAAATCATTGGCTAACCATGCCATTTCCTCAAGTACATAATCCCAATGAGATTTCCGACGAATCTCCGGTGGAGAGGTAGCAGTGGATAACTCCATCAATCTCTTTTGCTTTGCCTGTTCAATATATTAGGTCAGATCTCTTGAGTCTAACTACAGAATCAATGAAAAAATTCTTCAATTTCTTAATGAACGGAGACATATTAAACATAATGCAGATACATAACCTCCATGATTCGTGCCTCTTCCAAGATTGTCTCTTCATCAACTTTGCTTGCAAATAGCAAGGTGGGCACTGAGGAAATTGGTGCCTCAGATGCAACATTAGTGAAAACCCTAGCCATTGATGCCTTGGGAAATTTTGAAATTGAGGAATCAATAGAATCCTGATGACTAATGCTTGCGGGCTGAGGATTGTCACGAGAAAGGACGGCACTTTTCCTCTCTAATTCTGATACAGTGGGGCCACCAGCTTCCATTCCTTCAATGATAACTTGAGCTTTCAACTCATTTTGCAAAGCAGCTCCACTTCCATTTAATTCTTTCTGAACATTGAGCACAATGCCATTCTCTTGGTGGCTTTGATGAGCAGAATTGCTCCGGACATCGACAAAAGTACTACTGTCATTAGCTTTCGTTTCTTTCTTTTCTCTGACCAATTCATCCCTTTCTGCAACTGGGATCCCATCAAGCACTGACACTTGATTGTTAATGCTCCAATTTGAGTCAACATTTTTCATGTTAGTACACGCGGAGCTTTCATTGTTTCCATCTATACCTAAAATGGTTCGAGTGCAAGATGACTCAAAATCCACACTCTTTGTGCCCTGCACTGTGCTGCTATTTTGAGCATAATTTTTTATCTGATCATCCTTGACACTACTGAGACCATTCATATGACAAGAACTAGATTGATTCTCTACTTTGGTAGGAATAACACTTGGCTGGCACTCAATGACAGCAGGTATCACCTCTTCCCTTGACTGGAATGGCTCAGGTCCATCAGCGGCAATTTGAACTGGAGATTTTTCAGCTTCAGAAACTGATTGTTGGTTGTGTTGATTGTCCAGAGGGTTTTTGGGAGTATTAGTATCTGATACAGCATTTGGTGAACCATCTTCAATTGAGATCTTAGTTGATTTTACAACCCTTAAACAATCCAACTCCATATCCCGCTGGCTGACTGAGGGTACAGTCATATGAAGGGTATTATCCATTGGACTTGTAGGCTTTGGGTTATAATTTGATGATGCATTTTGGTCATTATAGTTTTCTCCATCAGAAACCAGCTCTTTTACATCCCTGGAGCCTTGGAGAGCAGGTAAAGAAGAGTCGTGTCCACCACGAGTTTGAACTACATCTGCTCTACTTGACTTGATTCGATCGTTATTTGGCCGGGACCTGTACCTTCTCTTATATGCTTTCCTGGGGAGACCAAAAGCATCAGAATCCCCAAATTCTTTAACATTTTGACTCCCACCCATATGAGATGACTTCTCTAATGGTGCAATGTTACTCCTGCTAGGGTGTGAAAAGTTCTGATCGCCTTCAGAAAATTCATTTTTACCATCAAATAACATGATACTATCAGCACTATTGGCCTCAGGAGGAGGTGCCCCAGGCCTACCACTACTTTCCACAGAGTCTCCATGAGGTGATGCTAAATATGCAAAACTGCCTTTTGCTTCGCTGCAATGACAGAATAAACAGTTAGAGGACCAAAAATTCATGGAACTTGAAGGGCTTGACAAATTAAAAATACAAAATAACTGCAGAGAAAATACCTAGTGACAAACTGATCGGGGTGGTGATTTTTCAAGGAAGTTGACTGGACACTGACTGAAGCAACATTTCCAAGCATAAAATCCAAAGGATTTCCACCCTGCAAAAAAAATAGAGAGAGAGATAAGAAAAGAAAAAGCAAAAAAAAAAGCAGTCAAGCACCATCAAAACTTTAACAAAAATTCAGAAAGCAAAACAAGGTTCAGCTCCATACTTTCTCAAGATATTCTAGCTCTCTTCTCTTTTCATCTCGAACATCATACTCCTGCCTGTAACCAGAAGTAATTTTCCGTGAATATGACAAGAATAAATCTTAAGAACTAGCAATAATTTGTAGGAGTCTCATATAAAGCAAGTAGTAATACCTAAGCTCTGAATGAACCTTCTCAATCGCAGATCGCAGTGGAGAAGTTTTGCTACCAATACCAACTCCTCCCATAGAATCAACCTCAGCATTGACTAAGATAACAAATGCCAAACTACATCCATGCATTCCTCATTTAATAGCTACAAATGGTACCCTCCATTCATTCAAGACTTAAAACTCCTACAAACAAAAAACAGCAGAACTCAAACTCAATCACATGCAAGAAATTGGAATAAGAAACATAAAATGGGCATACAAATGTGCTCCCTGAATCAATTGGAAAGAGGGAAGGAGACTACTTCATCAACGAGATGTTTCAGCTTGGGGTCAGCGATTGTGGAATTTATGTTATGAAACCTATTTATGCTACAACCATTACAGAAATTCCTCATAAATACCTAATGACTTAGAACTGCGAGATAAATACATGTCAAAAGGGAAAATGAGGATCCTTCCCATCTTTTGCTTTTGTCTTGTCCAGACAGAATCAACTTCAGGTCTTTTCCAGAGAAGTGCCTCTACGCTTCAGGAAAACTTGTTGGATTGTTTTTCTATTAACTGGTCAGGCTCACAAAATGCACGTGATTTTAATTTTGGAAATTTGTCATCAAACAGCAACTTCACACAAGGAATATAACATGCACGCGACATCCCATTTTAAATACCATGTAGGAAAGCCTGGTACAAAATTGGACATATATTTGAATTCAGCTTGGTAGAGGATAAGAGCACTGAGAACATTAAATGTGTAAATTATATTTCCCAGTCGCCAGAAAATACGTTTCATGTTATATACTATTAGGCCAACACAGAAAAATAAATTAAGATGAGATTTGGAAATAAATTTTGAAAACTCTGAATGCTTGTAATAAGACCTTTTACAGTCTCAAAATTAATAGTACGGCCACAATAAAGCCAAATTGCTGTGCATAGCACTGATTTACTCAGGTTCAGATTGCTTAAATTTGGGGGAATAAAATCACAGTTTTCCAAAAAGATTTTGTTAAAAGTTACTTTTTTGAAAGGGAAAGAAAACAGATAATATAAGATGGTCATTCTCCTGTAATCCACCCATGCTAAATAGTTTGTCAGGTATCACCATCTAATAACATGATACAACAACTAAATTGCATCTCAGTTGACACAAAGTAATTCGTAGTGAAAAGACTGTTACATTGTATCGTGAACCCCAAATAATCATGTGTTCATACAACATGATGTATGATATCCTTCAAATCAACCTAATGAAAGTACAACAAACTACAAGCATATGCATATACACGTAACCCAAAAACACAAATATATATACACGAATTCATTAAGCACGCATAATCGGAGAAAGCAACATATAAGGGTATCTACAGTAACATTTCTACTTGCAGCTAGAGGAGAGAGAATAGGTTTTCTCAAACATAAGTCACAGGGTCAAGGAGAGGAGAAATTCCTATAAATGGTTCTGAGAATGAAAAGAAAACATGAACAAGATAATGAAGTAGCAAAAAGTTGCATCCACGTGCATTGAGTTGGATTGTTTCCTACTAACTAAATCTTCATAATAAATTACTATATTTATCAATTAATCCAATAATCAAACGCATTATCAATCAACTGACTTCAACTAAAATGAGTCAACATTTCGTTAATTTGTTGGAAACTCTGCTAACTTTTATACCCATGCACACAGCAAAAACAATTAGAATCCTGTAAATGCAAGGAGAAAATTTGAGAATGTTTTCTTTGCTCTTACTTGCAGCATTGTCTATACTATAGCTCCCAAATCCCATAACCAACCAATTAAAAACTTCAAAAAGGGAAAAAAATGCACTCAGTAAGTACAAATCAGCTTACTTAACATGCAAATCACGTGAAATTACCAGAACAAGTCAAATGCGGATCATTGCATAAAAGAAAAGTCGGAAACAACACAACTCAACACCAGCACTCGCGTCAATTTAACCAAAATGCATTAACAGAACCATGCTATCAAACCCCACATTCATTCCCCAAATTAAAACCCTAAAATTCAATCAAAAAGCCCCATGAAAATTCTAGGGTTTGTATAAACTTGAACAAAGCACCAAATTCTAGGGTTTCCGAAGCTACAAACGACAAATGAAAGCTGAACAGTGACTATGTACGAGGAAATTACAAGCTAGGGCTAAAAATTGGGGATCATCATAAATTATACCCTGTTCTAGGGTTTTACTTTTGATGCACAACGTACCTCAATTCAAACCACGAGAATATTTCCGTACACAACCGTCAAACCATTCACCCTTCTACGCATAAATATATATACTTGTTTTCGTATATGTAGGTGGAGTTTCAGGTTTTGTTCGTTCTCCGTTCTCGTGGGATTTTCTCTCTCTAAAATTGTACGTAATTATTTTTCAGCCATAAAATTCGTGTAAATACTATTCGGCGCCAGCAACTGGGCTCGAAACGCAGACGATGATTGGAGAGGGCCTCCTGCGAAATTGGACCTTTTGGACATTTATTTTGTGTTTTTTTAAAATAAATTATTCATCTTATGATTTTGATTTTTCCTATTCTAGGATCATGGTATAGTTTTAGAAGTAAAAATGTTCTATAATGATCGCCTTTACCTTAAAAAACTAGTCGATGACACGTGCATTGTACAAATTTTATATTTGTTGTATTTTTATTAGTATAGAAATTGTAGATATTCAAAAAAAA
>CAIGRE010139477.1:0-10805 GCA_903798275.1 Fraxinus angustifolia subsp. syriaca
ATCGAGAGATAATTATAATCTATGAGATCTTTCTTGAATTCCTATAGATAAATGCATTCATATGTGTGTGAATTTACATAGATATAGTAAGTTCGGGCATATGAACCGAAATAGTGTTGCTTAAGAGAGATCACTAAATACAATAAATTAATTCGATCATTGACACGTATGAAAAATGAGCGAATAAATTGAAATTAAATGTATGATAAATAACCTAAGTGAAATAAAAAATCCTAACTATCAATTCACATAATATTTTCTCCAATTTTAATTTGAGTTTGTTATTTTAATTAATAGTTTGTTACTTTATTTATTAGAATCTCGTTTTTGAAAACAAAATTTGATTTGATCATTAGTCACCATTTTAATTTAAATTAAAGCCTAATTAACTAAAACTTTATAGCATATAATAGTATCTGTGAGATGATATTCGAACTTAATAAATCCACTTTTATTTGTCACGATCCGTACACTTGCGAAATTTCACGAACATTCGACATGGTCAAACCTACTTGATAGACATTTCGGTCAACTGTTAAAAATGATGTTAAAGTCCTTATTTGGTTTAGTTAAACCCTAGAAAATAATGAATCTCCATGTAGTGGCTAATAAGATTGAAGTTGAAGGTGGGTTTATTCAAGTTTGTATTGTGGAGTTTTCTTGACTGATGATGTATAATTGGACATGTATGAAAGTTATGAAACTTGATCTATTGGAATTCACAGGGTGAATTGTAGTCATGTTTTAAATTCTTACATCTATTGCTTGCTGGGTAAGATAGGCAGTACAGTATAGACAATCAGTGATGGACGCATATTTTTTTTTATTAGTGGGGCACATTGAAACTTTTCAAAAGTGATGAAAAATTTAACTGTTAAAAACAATAAAAAATGCGAAGGAATAATTGCAATTTCAGTATCCGAACTTTTTTCCTTATTGCAAATTATACCCAAATTTTATATATGTGCAACCACAATTTCAACTCTTTAAAACATTATTTTTCACCCACCCGGTACCACATCGCACTTTATCTTCTTCTCCAGCCCAACCCAGCTTCATCAAAATCTTAATTTATTCATCAAACTAAGCTACAAACGCCTCCATGGATGAAGATATCTAACACAAACCCAAAAAACTCCATGAACCCTTCAAACACAGGTGTGATAGAGTTACAAAACACTCCATTGTATTTAATGTTGACATTTTCGTTTTTTAGTGTCAGCAGTTGTCACAAACATACCACAAGATCCAGAATAGTAAATCACAAATTCAAGCATTTTAATATTTTTACCATAGCTTATTGCTACTGTATTTAGGGATAATTTCAGTATCGGTACCAAACATTTCATTTAGTAACATACTTTGTCCAAACCTTTAATTTGTATCACCCATAGTATCAAACCTTTCATTTTTGCCACCAATGGTATCAATCCTTTCAAAATGTCCGTAATTGAGTCCAAATGGATAGTTTATGTTAGTCTGATCGTTAGTTGACCAAATAATTAATTTTGACAATAATATTGACTAATTTTAAAAGGTTAAAATGGTAATTTAACCTTTTTAATAATAAACTAACCAAAATCAAATAATTAAAATTAAAAATCCATTCCACCTTCTTCTCCACCCACACCCCCATCTCAAATCTGTAAATCTGGAAAATCTACCTCTTCGTAGGCCGGATTAGAGATTTGGACTTAACAACCGATCAGAAATGGAGCTCCTCGATAAAAATATGAATTTTTTGTTGAAATGGTTCGCCGAAGAGATTATCTTGACCGGAGAGGAGAAGAAGAGATAAGAGATTGAAAAGAGCTTAGGGATTTTATGTATGACGTCTAAGCAAGTTTCTGGTTAGGTCCATTTCTTGTTGCTAATTTGCAGGGCTGCTTGTGGCGATCACTACAGCCTGTGTGTGTGTGGATTGCGATTGTCGGCACGATGGTGGTGGGTGGATTTTGGTTCGTTTGGTTAGGGTTGGATGAGGGAAGGTGGGGGTAAGTGTGGGGGTGGGAAGAAGATGAACTATTTCGGATAAAATTTTGGGATTCTGATTCTATGGTCAATCAAGGTGAAGTTTTGGGCTAAATGCATAGGTAGAGTTCGTTAGAGTCATTTCCATTGCAGCAGAGCGCATATTCGGTTCTAAGGACTCCACTCCCAAGCTTGTTGTAGCGTTCTCGAAGTTCCAAACTCAGATTTGCGGATTTGGGGTGGGGGTAGGTGAAGAAGAATAAGGTGTAATGAGTTTTTAATTTTAATTATTTGATTTTGGTTATTTTATTATTAAAAATGTAAAATTACCATTTTAACATTTTGAAATCAATCAACATTATCGTCAAAGTAAATTATTTGGTCAACTAACGGTCAAACTAACAGAAACCATTCATTTGGACTTCAACTACAGACATTTGGAAATGTTTGGTACCAATGGTGGCAAAAATGAAAGGTTTGGTACCGTATGTGGTACAAATTAAAGGTTTGGACAAAGTCTACTACTAAACGAAAGGTTTGATACCACTGCTGCAATTATCTCGCTATATTTATTAATGCATTTCGAGCTTTGACTAGTACATTCCGTGACAGGAAATCAAGTACATTGTACTGTAGTTTTTCAATTCTTTTTGGATGTGAACTTGCGTAAATTTATTCAGAAGGCAGCAAACACAGATTTTCCAGCAATGGACTATGTTTTCTGAAATCTGAAAAAAACAAATTCAAACTTGGTGACCCACCAGGACCCATTGTGGGTCCGCACAATATTAAGCAAGAAAAAAGTTTGAATCTTGTTATGGAGATCATGGCCCATGCATTCAAAATTACAAGGATCCTAAAAAGTATTCCTGGCGATGAGATATATTAGATAGATAAGTATAGTAACTTCAAAATTTTCTTTATTCATTCGGTGCTAAGTGCATGTTAACAAAGATGAACTGAAATGTATTCACAACTAGATATAATAGCAAATATAAACAACAAATAACTAGAGTTCGCTTGCCATCCTACATTGTAGCGCCCCGAAGATTTTTATAGAATAAACTTATCTGCTACATTTATAAAAATTGGTGGACTAAAGTGATATATATATATATATATATGTTAATTCAATTTTTTTGGGTTAAATATTTAGTTTTCATTAAAGTTAGAATTAGTGTATCAATATTGTGCTCCAAATTAAACAAGGTTTGTTGGGCTCAAGAAAATGAAAGGTCGGATAAGTTAAGTCCCAGTTTTTTAAATTCAAAGAATATGTATTTTTTTTTATTACTTAATAATGAAGATAATTAGGATATTTTATTTTATAATCGTGTTTATCTTTAATTTGAAAAGATTTAAACATATCCAAATACAGTTTTTCATTTGAAATTCCACCATATGAGTTTTCTGTTCACGTGTATTATTTTATTCCTATCAAAATGATGAAAATAAGTGTAGAAGAATATTCAATACTTAAAACATGAATTAAACAATGAAAATATTTTAGATCTCACAGTTAGATTGGTCGGGGCTTCAGTTTCCTTCGACCAAATACAAAGATTTAGCTATTCATGAGAATTCTAAGAACAACAAGAGAGAAAAAGAGAATGGGGGCGTGTGAGTCTTGTTTCTGAATGACCTAGGGTTTAAAAAAAACATATTGAAATTTGTTTTCATAAGTGTTTGAGAGTCAAATTCGAAATTCGAAAATCGCGTGCCAGACTTATACTATGCGATCACATAGTACAAGTCTATGCTACCACATAGTACACCAAAAATCTGCCCTTTAATTCTTTGAACATAGGTATGCGACCGCATAATTATAAAATTTTCCCGTCGGACAGCATTCAGTAATTTCATCATATCTTTCTCTTACAATATCGGATTGAAGTGATTCAAAGTACTTTCGAAAGCTAACTCAAAGGGATAAAATTCTTCCACAGATATCATTTTCCAATTTGAATGTTTGCTATGCCAAACATTGATCTCAAACTGAGATTGAAAATCCTAAGCATAACTTTTTCGTCTGAAAGTTGATATGTGATAATATTTTGACTATATTTCATCCATTTGATTTCTTTTCTCATCCAATTGACCCTTAACACTCTCAAACCTTTATCATGACGTTCGATACAACTTTTATGTATTTGAATTCTGGTCCCTGAACTTTTATTTTCTTTCACTTTAGTCCTTTGTCGCTTGTTTCTTCTAAACTCAGCCATACTCATCCATTTGCATCCTGGATAAAAATATAAGAGTAATGAATACAGTTAGGCACCAAATAATCATGAAGGCATATGCAATAAGGGATGAAAAATATGTCATTTTACATTATGAGGTTTAAACTAAACTAATCGCGAAATTCAAATAAAATGGAGATGGACAATGAACTATGATGACTAGAATTTGCAACTAAGAGATTATTTAGCTAAAAATTGATAATTACGGTTGTTACTTTCATAATCCATGTAAAGAGAATACTAAATAATCTCAAAATAACAAAATTGGGGAACTAATTAAACATGGAAAAACATAAAAAACTATAATTTTATTTGTGTATTACAGGAAGATTGTCTCAATTCTTGTCTAGAGATTTCAATGTTGTAGTACCCTTGATCTTTTTTCCGAAGTTTTGAATAAAGAACGAATTTGTGGAAGATATCATCTTTCTCCTTCCAATTTTCCATTGATTTTTACAGTTTTGGAGGCTGGTTTTTGTGGTGTCGTGATTTTTAGGTTTGTACGTTCAAATATAACTAATTACCATTTAATCCAACTTTATCATGTTTTGTCAAAACAACCCTAAAGTATAGGGTAGTTTTGTAAGTTGCCTCAATTAATTACATATGTTGGCTCACATGACACATTAATAATTTTCCAACATAATTTTCAATTATTTTTGTTTGCTTCAGATAATGCGGGGGATGATAATTTTATGACATTTTTGCATGATAATCTCTCAAGTTCTCTTCACCATTAAGTCAAACTTTATGCTCAATTATCAGATCCTTATTGCATTCCCAAGGTCTTAGATTTTCTCATACATACCTTGAAAAATTGAAGAGGTTCAAAGGGTTTGTTAGGCGGAATTGGGCCAAAGTCCAACAATAATAAATAGGAGGGTCTTCAAAATAAATATAATTTAGTGGGTGGTGGACTAAGTAGCAATTTTGATAGAGAATTTGAGTTTGATTACGAATTGAATAATTGGACTGACGTGTTTGAGTGGAAATAAAAGTCTATATATATTGATGCTACCAAAAATAAGGACCCCATAACGAACCAGGAATCCTTTGGTTAAAGAAAGTAAATTTTGATTGGGAACTTACCATAATGAAATTGGTTTCTTTATTATAAATACTGTATTGTTGAAGATTTGGGACGCCGTGTAACATACAGAGAGAAAATAATGGATTAGTTCGTTCCTTTCTTCAAAGCTTCGTTCACCATGGGAAGAAAGAAAGCACACAGTAAAGGGCTCAATGCAGCATCCGGATCACAACCACAAATTTCCATGACGCTGAGGGAAGAGTCAACTGGGAAGAAACATGGCAATCTGAATGCGCAGACCAAGCTGAAACTCGATTACATGAAGGAAATTGCTATATGGGCTAGTGTAGAAGCAAAGATTCCTCCGCTTGGTGCTTTGTATGGCCGGCAGTTGGCTGCCTCCTATGAAGCATTGGGCATTCCTCCTGACCCTTCTCTTTTCTTTTGCGAAAGGTTTGTTCATAGTTGCTCTGTTTTATGTTTAGCTCAAAACTTACTTTTATTTACACAGTGCCTACTTTTTAAAACTTGAATCTGTTTGCCAAATGGACACAAGCCACACAAACTCTTTCGATTCTTCTCTCACATCTTGTTTCTCTTGGGAACGTTGATTATTTTTGCTAATGGCAGGTTTGATGAAGACATTTGTGAAATGTACATTCATTTTAATCTGTTTATGCATATTTACTGCAAGTTTGTCAAACAGTTTAAAGATAGTTTGTTAAACACTTTACTATCCGAATCTGATGATGGCTTTTAATATGCAACAGATGTGAATCTATCCTTGAACCTGGTCAAAATTGTACAATTCGGATTGAGAAGAACAAGGCGAAAACCGAACGTAGACGCAAGAAAATGAAGATTTCCACAAAAAATAATGTGGTTTACACATGTAATTTCTGTTCTCACCGAAATATTGTGAGAGGAACTCCACAAGGCTATATGAAAGAGATTTGTCAGTCAAAAGCTGAACAACTTTCAGACTCCAATTCCGCTAAATCTGAAGTAGCACATACCAATATTGAGGCTAATGAGGTGAAAAATACGGTTGGTTTACCTATAGCAATAGCTGTAGAGGGACCTAACACAGTAATTGAAGTATCATCTACCGATATTAAGGCTAACGAGGTGAAGAATACGGTTGATTTACCCATAGCAAGAGCTGTAGAGGGACCTAGCACAATTATTGAACTAGCATCTACCAATATTGAGGCTAATGAGGTAAAGAATACAGTTTGTTTACCAGTATCGACAGTTGTAGAGTGTACTAGCACAGTTAGTCCAGCAACTCCATTGTTGGAATCTATGAGGAGGAAAAGAAGTAGATCGAGCAACAAGAAAGTCTCTCAAACTGAAAGTAGCCATGTTGATGCTAATGCAGAGAACACTGTTAGTGCGTCGAAGAAGAGGAAGAGAAAATCTTGGACAAGTTTGAAGGACATCGTGGAGAATAGCAAGAACAACGATGCTTATGAGAAGCTTACCAACTTTGGGCACCATTCCATGCCAATGGTTTGAATGTACTTAGCAATTCCAACAACTCGAGAGTTTTAAGTTAAAAATAAAAAAAAAATTTAAATCTTAATCGAAATGGATTGCAAAATACTTTTATTGTTATTTTATTTGGAGTACTTTGTTCATCTCCATTTATTACTTTAGTAGAAATATTTTCACAAAAAAAATAATGTAATGAAAAAGAATATCATCCAAGTCATTCATCGTATGGAAATGGAATCTAAAATCGACACGTGGCATCCGTTTACAGGCCACTGAAAAGAGGAAAATAACTGGGTTTCCCGCTTCGCAAAATGGCAAATAAGTAATTTCATTTAATCCCAGGACCATTTCCATAGTAGTCACACCACCTGCATTGCATTTTCTTTTTAACATACTTTTACGTCCTGTTTGCGTTCACACACACAAAACACACATGCTGAGAGAAAATACGGGTAATCGAAGCGTCGAGATGAGTGAAAACGAAGAGAAATCTGAAGTAAAGCAATCTGAGCAGGAGGCGGAGACCGAAAATGAGGAGCCAAAGAAGGCGCAGCCTATTGGTGAGGTTATTAGAGTCTCCGGCGAAGGGGAATTGATTAGGAGTCATTATGATTCCTTTGAATACGATGGAAAAATATATAATCTCGTGAGTATTTTTGTGTCATAAGTGGATTTTTATAGATTATTTGAATTGGTGCATTTTGTGCAATTTTTTTTTATGGAGTGAAGATAAATATTTGTTGCTGGCTACTTCATATAGTTTCAGTCATGTTATCTTGTAACTATTGAAGGCAAAAGATAAAATCTCGTATGTATTTTTTTTTTGTCAGTGTTCTCTTGATAATTGTGATTTTTCTTATTTTGGTACATTTTACCCAATTGTTTTAATGGAGTGAATATAATTATTTCTTGTTGGCTACTTCTCATAGTTTTAATTAGATTATCTTGTAACTGTTACTGCTTTCATATTTTTAGATATGTTTTGGATGTCTGTGCTAATACCATAACCTTATCCGTTTATTTTTAGGAGGATTCTGTGCTGTTAAATCTCCAAGAAATAACTCAGAAGCTTGAGGTTTGTTCTGTTTTTACCGTTTAGTTAATCTAAGTTGCAAAGATTGCATTCAAGAATCAATATTGTTATGCCTCACCACACGAGGCTTCACTTCACCGTGGCCCTCTTGCCTCGTGGCTAATGCAACTCTAAATACTATTGAAGCTATTATTTGTCTTCTCATTTGCTCATTTACACATTCTTGTTTGCTTAAGTTAAGATGATCTAGCTTTAATCGAGTTGTTTGCGATTGGTTATCATTATACAATCATGTTACAATTCTGCCGCCGGAGCTCGAACACATTTGTCTCTCGATGTTGAGCTTCTCCCACGTTCAAATCTCCAGAGCATTGATAATTAGCAATCCGTCCATACGTGCTAGAACTAGCTCGCGTGTGCGCGAGTGGGCCTGATATCTGTTGCCGCAAAAAATCGAGGTCAACAAATATGATATGCATTTTTTTTTCGGATAAATTTCACTTTTAATGAAGAAAAACCTTTTTCTGAAGTTCATTTCTTCAAATATCAAGAAAGATGTATCGACTTTTTTGGCAAATGACTGCTGACCTCTATTTATTTGTCATCAAATCCTTTAGGTTTAAAAAAGTCCTCTAATATATCTCATATTATCATTCTTGGTGGTAGGCTTCTGTAAAGTTATGCCTATGTTGAAACTTAGGTGGTCGATTTGTTTCAATGATGTATTATTTCCTTGGTTTTGGTAAGGATCTACCTTTTACCATGTGTGTATTGGTGTATGTAAATATGTCTAACACAGTTTGTCAGTATACTTGATTTGACTAAATGAGAATCATATGTACCTAGGCACTTTTAGTATAAGGCTTTTATCCATCCCTATCTATACCGTAGTTAATCCATTTCCTTTCTCAGCTTAGTTTAGATTTTCTCTTTTAAACTCACCATTTCTTTCCAGAACAATGCATGTCTTGTGAGTGGGGAGTTGGAACCTTCCCAGATACTGGATACGTCGCCAAATGTAGCATCCGGATCACAACCACAAACTTCCATGACGCTGAGGGAAGAGACAACTGGGGAAAAACAGGGCAATCTGAATGCGCTTTCCATGTTGAAACTCGAATACACAAAGGACATTGCTAAATGGGCAAGTTTAGAAGCAAAGAATCCTCCTATGGCTGCTTTATATGGTCAGCAGTTGGCTGCCTCCTATGAGGCATTGGACATTCCTCCCGACCCTTCTCTTTTCTTTTGCAAAAGGTTTGTTCCTAGTTACTCTGCTTTATGTTTAGCTCGAAGCTTATAGTTATGTCCGATGAACTTTTATATATACACCATGTCTACTTTTTAGATGGATATACTAAGTGAATTCTTGAATCATCGTCTGTTATTATCACATGACCTGTTTACTATGCTTTTATTAGGTTTGCTAGTATGTTTTTCACTGTGTTACATATTTAGCTAATATGCTTTTATTAGGTTTTCTAATGGCACCCAAATGCTAGGTTTAATATGCTTGGGAATTTGGCTTGTGGTATGTATTGTAGTAGGAAGTTCATATAGTGGCTGAACTAATTTTTTTCTATTGCATGCAACTTCTTAGGCTTCTCTGAAGGTTTATATGATGAATAAATACATAATCTTTCAGCTAAGGTGCTTCTCTTTACTTTGACTGTGTGAAACAGATAGCTGCGTTTTTATTTTCCCTTTGTGTCAGTAATGACAACTGCTTCCCTCAGGAGACAGCCATGATTGTAATCTAGTTGGTGAATGACTTAACTGAGAATCAAAATTCTGAAACATGACAACCGTTTAGTCTAACTCACCAAACATGCTCAATTAGGCTACCGTCCAGTGACCTGAGTACATATATTAGTGATCAACCATTAAGTTAATGAGATTGCAGTTATTAAGGGGTAGAAAATGCAAGTTAACTTTAAGCAACTCAATAATATAAAACAGCTGCCCAATACAAAGACAGCCCATTAAGTTTAGTTAAAACAATTTACATTCTGCAGTAAGTTCATCAAATACTTGATCATGACAACATATATGACTATGGTACGATCCCCCCCCCCCAAAAAAAAAAGAACTTCTACTACTTAAACAAGGATGTCGACTAATTAAAGGTTACATCCCTACCAGTAATCTGTACCCTTTAACCCCTTTAGGATACCTCAAAGAAATATATTTTTCTGACCTTAGCTCTAACTTGCCAATACTTTGATGAGGTAAGCGACAACACTAAAAAATTTCAAATGACAGTAAGTCGTCAACTTGTTAGACCACGCCTCCTTAAGTATTTTGCCTTGTAGAGTACTAGAAGGAGTTCTATTAACAATATTAGTTGTCATTAAACCTTCACCATATAAAACCTTAAGGACTTCAAAACTAATCATCATATACCTCGCCTTATCTGAAAAAAGTCATATTCATCCTCTCAACAACTCCACTTTGCTTAGAGATATATGGAACGGTCTTGCTTCTAAGAATTCTATTAATCTTGCAAAATTGATCAAATTAGCATTGTGAAAGTCCAACCTATTATCAATTTGAAGAATTTTAATCTTTTCACCAATATAATTTTCCATTAATGTTTTGAAATTTTAGAATTTTCGAAAGTATCATATTTTTGTTTCAACGAAAAAAACTCTCACTTTCCTTGAAAAATCATCAATTAAGGACAATAAATATTTATTTCCATTTGAGTGACAGTGGTGAAGGGCCTCATAGGTCACAATGTATGTATTTCAAAATCGAAGTACTTTTATGTTTTTCAATATTAAAATGGAGACTATGTTGTTTGCCCAATTTTTTACTCCTTAACGAATTAATGACCATATCCAAAATAAGTAAGTCTTTACCTCAAGTCTAGCTCAATTTGAACACAAGATGAAAAAGATCAAGATTCCCCAAAATTATGGAAATACAGAGGTTACACAATAAATATAGTGAAATTAAAAGCAATAACTACACATTGAGCGAGACAAACTCACGAGTAGCTGCTGCGGATTCCTACATAAAAAAAAAAAAA